>JAJOOO010025881.1:0-13052 GCA_029582685.1 Solanum piurae | reverse complement strand
TCCACTTTTACTAGCACATCATGTAGTACACCACTGGGCCTTTTCACAGTTTGATCGGCCATAAGCAGTCGCATCGTAGTAGGTTTTGGATCCCCTAGACCCAACTTCTTGTAAATAGACAATGGCATGAGGTTGATGTTAGCACCAAGATCTCACAATGTCTTGGCAAAGTGTAATAACCCTATAGTACATGGGATCGTGAAAGCACCAGGATCTTCCTTCTTTTGCACAAGAGACCTTGTAGCAATAGCGCTACAATGCTGCAATCTATCATCATCTTCAAAACTCACGGACCTTTTCTTTGTCAACATATCTTTCTTAAATTTTGCATAACCAGGCATTTGCTCCAAAGCTTCTATCAAAGGAACATTGATAGAGAGCTGCTTCAACATAGTAATAAACCTGCGATATTTACCATCTTCAGTCGTCTTCACTAATTTCTGTGGAAATGGTGGTGGAGGTCTAGGTAAGGGGACCACTTTCTGAGATATCTCCGCTTCTTTCTCTATCGCATTCTCCGCCTCTTCTCTAACCTCTATCACATCACCTTCTTTTCTAATCTCAACATCCACCACAGATGGCATAGGTGGATCTATGGTTTGCTTACCCCCTCGAGTAGTAACTGCCATACAATGACCATCATTCTTTGGATTTTGGATGGTGTTGCTAGGAAGGGTGCCAGGTTGACGTGGGTTTACTGTAGTAGACAACTGAGTCATCTGCTGCTCTAGATGCTTTATTGACACTGCATGAGCATCAACCTTTTGAGCAATACCAGACAAGTCGTTTCTCATCTCCTTCACATTCTCATCAGTTGCATCAAACTTTCTCATCATCATATGCATCATATCTTCAATGCGCGCCAGATTGCCTCCAGATTCCCTAGTACCAGATTCCTGATTCTGAGGGGGAACATAAGGTCCAACCCGATCGTTTCTGTTGCCATAGTTGTTCCGGTTGTAGTTGTTGTCGCGATTGAAGTTTCCTTCCCGGACATATTGACCCTCTCGGTTGTAAATTCCATAGTTCCGACCTTGGTTTCCTTGACTTTGGCGCCAATTTTCCGTGTTGGATCCTTGGGCGTTAGGTCTGAAATCCCCTATCTGATCATTCACTGGATAAGCGTCCTCCTCATAGTAACACTCTTCTACTGGTAGTGGCGTTCTAGTCAAGTAATTTACAACATTTACCTTCTCTACACTTCCGCTCACATGCTTCAATACCAACCCCAGCTCGGTCCTCATCTGAGCCATCTATTCACGAATCTCCTCTGCAGAGTGGTTGTTCGTAGCATGAACGGCAAATGTGTTTCTCCCAGTATCTAACCTCCTAGTGCTCCATGCTTTATTATTGCGAGAGATCTTCTCCAATTTTTCTCCAATCTGCGCATATGTGCAGTCACCATATGATCCTCCAGCAATAGTGTCGACCACTACTTTATTGTTCTCATCCTGACCTCAATAGAAATATTTCTTAAGCGACTCATCATCAATACGGTGATTCGGAACACCTCTTACAAATGCAGTGAACCTGTCCCAAGAGCTACTCACAGATTCTCCAGGCAATGCTACAAAATTATTGACCCTATCTTTGTGGTTTAGCTTCTTGGACACTGGATAATATCTTGCTAAGAACACATCCTTCAGTTGGTCCCATGTGTATATTGAGTTGTAAGGAAGCTCAGTGAACCATACAGCAGCATCGCCTGTCAGTGATAGAGGGAACACTCGCAACCCAATGACATCCAAATCTAAGTCCGGTCGACCTACAGAGCCTTTGCAAACCACCCTAAGCTTGGCCACGTGAGCATGTGGGTCCTCTGATGGTGACCCCGAGAACAAGCCCCTAGCTGTAAGCATTTGCATCAAGCTACTGGTCACTACAAATGTGTGCCTCGGAGGCAAAGAGGGTAGGACAATAGGTCCATCTGAGTCAGCAATATTGATGTTGCCCCTATAGTTGTCATGTAGTCGTGGCCCTGGTGGACCATGCATCCTCAATGCATTTCCCAATTGATTTTCAGCTGGAAGCTGGTTGTCCCCACCAACCACTCTTGGGGGTTGCAACCAAACTTCATCACCAAGATTTCCTACGATAGGATTTACTTGATCTCCTGGATTGTTCATTCTTCGCAAAGTTTGGTTCAACTCTGGGTCGTAAGGAGTAAGTGGTTCACCTTGACTCCGTGTACTTGGCATACACTAGACTCAAAACCTGAGAGAGACAAAAACACAAAGAAAAAGTAAAATTAGGAAATATTTGACTAACGTTCAATAATGTAGTTAAAATAAATCCAAAAGCCAATTTCTCCGGCAGCGGCGCCAAAATTTGATACGCTCAAATTACACCTCCATAAAGAAGCATAAGCGATCGTTATCAAGTAAAGAACCCAACTTGTAGGTTGGGGTCGATCCCACAAGGAAAATGATTTAGACTTTACTTTAACCAACAATTATATTCAATTAGTCAAATTACTTCCAGAAACAAGTAATTAAAGGGGGGGGGGGTTTGTGAATAAAATTGTAAGAATTCAACAAGTAATAGTAATCAAAAGTCATTTTTTGGTTGTTATCAAGATGAGAGAAATAACTAGGGTATACGTGTTCCCCACAAGCTCATAACGCAGTAATCCTAGTTATAGCAATCCTTTCTTAGTGCACTACATACAAAGTGATAATTTAGGTATCTCTAAATCCTTGGTCCGGTATCTAGAGAATTTCACCCTGCACCTTGGTCCGGCTACGTGTGTATAATTTACTAACCCTCACATTTACCTCATATTAGACATCATAATTGAAGTTTGGCTTAGTTATTACTTCGCACCAATCGACACTAGCCTATTAGATAGTATCACACTAAATCTATGTTGATAATTCTCTTCTTGTTGATTACCTCCTTGGTCCGACAAGTAGCAACAAGGCGAGTTCTAACGCATGCACTCGTTAAAAAGACTTCTAAACGAAAGAATTATCAATGCATGCAAAAGACTATTCAAGAATTGCTTATTTACTATTCATACTTTGTTAATCGCTCATGGTTCCCACAACCCTAGTTGTGGAGTTTAGTTACCCATAATCATATGAACACAATTCATTATTATAGATGAAAGTTTCGTTCAGGCACGCGTCTTCATTCCACGAGACTGACTAACGGACCGTCGCTGGATATACGGTCCGTGAGTCCCTTCCGTCAACCCAGCCTTAGAAAATATTTTAGCTTCCAAAATCCAGCTTCTCTGAAGCAAACGACGGATGTACAGTACGGACCGTAGATAGATCTACAGTCCGTCAATCCCCCTCCGTAGCTCCATACTTGGAATCTTCACAAATCAGGTACTGGAACCCTCGCAGTATCAATCTACGGATCAACAGTACGGTTCGTAGATCCATCTACGAATCGTCAATGGCCACCGTGGTTCCACACTTGGTCAGATTTCCCTGATTTGCCTTCTATGCCTTGGCTGCTGATCTACGACCACCATCTACGAAGCGTCACTGGACCTACGGTCCGTAGATTACCTCCGTAGATGCCCTTTTCTGCATTTCTTTTAGTTGTCTCTTAAATTCCGCGCCTGAACATCTTTCCTGCAAAAATATGATAAAAATACATCAAAACCACTACAAAAAAGGCCCTAGACACACAACTTGTAAGTGAAAAGTATTAATATACCGTAAACTCACGGTATATCATATGTTCAGATTCTTCTTCTCAATAGGTGCTCTGGCCTCAATCCACTTCAGGGTGGTGTCAGAAATGAGGGGATCTAGCCAGCCCTTTATGTCATCCAGATTTCGTGAAGTCATCAATCTCTGGTACTCATGATCAACACCTACAACTTTATCAAATACAATATTTATGTAATCTCCGATGTACTCAGACTTCCCCCGATTTGGCCAAAATTGGCCATTTGATGACTTTTTCCCTTATGAATGACGTCAAATGCTCCATCATTGGGCAAAGTACGTTATTTAGAGCAATTGGGGGTTACTCAGACTTCACCCAACTATACCCAACATACATTAACCACAACCCAAACATTTATGATCAATTGTAATGCACAAAACTCGAGGAATCATCATTTTAAGCAAATAGGCACAATTTCATAACTAAAACACGCAAACTAACACAAAATAGGCACAACAACGCATCAAACATAATTTCAGCACAAGTCCAACACACATCGATACAAAATTTTCAAAGGAATTCGATTTCAACTACTAATGTAGAGTTTTTGGTTCGGAAAACCAACCTTTATGTCGAATAAAGAATTTTAAATGCTAGGAGGCAATGTAATCCAAATCCAAACACGAGATCCAAGAACAAAAAGTGATAAAAATAGGAAAATATGGAAATCTAGAATATGGGTGAGAGTGTACGAGGCTAGAAATAATAGAATGCAAAAGATTTTGGAAATTTAAACAGTTTGTCCTTTTAAAACCTTTCAGTTCGCGGCCCTTTCAGCGGTATTAGTCGACCACGCCGAATCACTCGGTGATGCACCGAGTGGTGACTTACCTCACCGAGATTTAATTTGGGGGTTCCAAAATGGTGGACAAAATTGGGCTCACCGATTCAACTATTGGCCCATGGAGTTTTACAGAATCCCACTTGAGATTTTTATGGGTCCAACGGCGGTCCAAGTCGGGATCGCCGACCTCTTTGGCGAGTCGTCGAATGGACTCTTGGCTCGCCAACCTGCATTCCGCAAACACATTCCACTTTTCAACCAGCACAATTAACACCATTTAGTTAAAATTCAAATTTAAAATAATAAAAACTTGGGTTGCCTCCCAAGAAGCGCCTTAGTTAACGTCATGGCGCCAACGCAAGTACCCATTCAAGCTTCATTCTTGGGATTTGCCATAGTATCACTAGGCAACCCCCCATGTTGTCTTGGGTTCAGATGTGAAGAAATTTGACCCATTTGGGTCTCCAATTGCTTGATAGAGACGAAATGAGAGGTTACCGTCTGGTTAAGAGTCCATACATCTTCCTTCATTTCCTTTAACGGTTTATCGGACCCTTCAACCTTGTTAAAAATACGTGAGAGCATGTCTTCCGTATGGCCACCCTCAGAATCTTTCGGCTTTTGATGCTCATCGGGAGGCACATACCTATACTTCTCCCCTTCTCTTTCCTTCCAAGAGGTGTTACGATCACACCATTCTCTGTCACGGTCTCTCCAGCCCTCATCTCTATTCCAACCTTGATTACCACCCGGTCTTGGATAGTTAGCACGATAACCTCCTCCTTGGTTGGCTAGGAAGTTCACTTCCTCATTGTACAGAGCTTCAAACCTTGCATCATCAAGGCTCTCTCCACAAACACCCACAACATTTACACTCTTTGAACCAGCACCCATGACGTTCTTAGCCAAGATATCCAGTTGCGTCATCATTTTAGCCATGTTCTGGTCTCTCTCTTGATCTTTTTTTATCTATTATTTTGTCAATTTATAAGTGAGAGGAGAGACTTGGTCTTCTCGAGTGTACTATGCCCTATTTATCTTGGTCATGCAATCAAGAAGTTGGCAAGCTATTGCATAGGCTTGTTTCATTAAACCACCTGGAGAAAGTTGGTCAGCCACTCCCTTGTTCACCGAATCAAGGCTTCTAAAGGAATATTGCAGAAGTACATTATCGGGGAGTCCATGAGTTGGGCATTGCAGCACCATCTTCTTAAACCTTCTTAAACCTTAGTCAAGTCTCATGGATTGGCTCACCCTCCAAATGCTTAAAGCTCTGGATGTTAACCCTAAGAGTCATCATCTTTGAAGGGGGAAATAATCACACTTGGAATGCGTTAATGAGTTCATCCCACAAAGTGATTGAATATCTTGGCAACTCAGCCAACCACTTGCTTGCCTCGCCCATAAGAGAAAATGGGAACAACCTCAGTCAAACTGATTCTTGAGATATGTTCTTAAAGGAGAATGGTCAACAGACATCAACAAAATTTCTGATATGCTCATGGGGATCCTCGTGAGCTAGTCCACCAAACAAACCCTTCAGTTGAGGGAGTTGAAGCATAGTACTTGTGATGTGAAATACATCGTTCTTTTCAGCTGGAGCTAAATGAATGGCCCCAACACCACTTATTTGGGATGGGTCGTTGACATCATTGAGGTTGCCGACATCATCTTGGTGGCCCACTTGGCTATTGTCACTTCCATTAACACTCATTTCCTCCTCTGTTTTAACAAGCACAACAAAACCAGAAACAAAAATAACTAGATTTAACTATAACTACAAAGATCACAATTCAACTTCAATAAAAGAATTTTAAACAACACCACTCCCTGGTAGCGGCGCCATGTTGATTAACGTTTCAAGCACACCTCATCCAATTCTAGGTGCGAACAATCGTTAAGCAGTATAAAACCCAACAATTCAGTTGGGATCGAATCCCACAGGGAGTGGTACGTGTTCAAATTTAATTAAAAAGTACAAATGAGATCTAACTAGCTATATGAATAGATATTATTGGAAAAAGGCATATCAAATAAAAGGGGTGACACGAATGTCAAATGGGGGTTTTGATTTGCAATTATCAACTACAAAACAGTGAAATAGCAATGAGATAACAATAAGGAGAAATATTCTCTAGATGTGATCGATTATAGGTGAATTTTGACATATGGGTAATTAAAACTACTAGTAAACAACTAAATATCAGTGGGTCGGCTAGACTATAATTGAAATAGATTTCTCTCGAACAACTATTCCGCTTTCGATGATTTCTCTCGAACATCAACAAACATAGCAATTAAGAACATCCTAAAACCTTAATGGATCTTCTCTCTCGAGCAAGATGGGTAGGACTGGGTTTAGGATTCACTCTCTTGAGCTGAACCCATATCAACCCAATACATACAAATCATTAATCAATAATTTTAGTTCTAAAACCTCTCTCTCGAGCAAGCCAAGAACACTGAAATAGAACTGTATTTGCAACTACAATTCATAGATTAAACCACAATTAATGATTAAACCCACTTCAAAATAGCAATTAAACTAGTAATTAACAATACCCACACACTAATTCAACCCATAAAATCACACCCCAAGAATTGGGGTTTTAGCCGGACATAATAAAATGATAAAAATCGTTACCGAATCGATTAGCCATCAACTAGGTAAGAGTAATTCAAGCTTTACAATGCTCCAATTCGAAGAAAATTAGAAACCCACTTGTGAAATCTCCAAGTTGAGTCTCAAAACCTCAAGTCTACTTAGGAACTTTTGAGAAAACTATTCTAGACTAAAAATGGATTCAAAAGATAGATAAAAATCGATACTAAATTAATGTTCAAAATGTAATTTATAGTTGCCAAGACTATGCCACGAAGGGCCACTCGGTGAAGTAAGTTGGGCTTGCCGAACCACTCGGTAAGGTGCCGTTTGACCTCGTCCTTCGCCTTTTCGCCTTAGCATTTACCATCCTCCAGGTCTGTAACTTGGGTGATCTATCTTTGCTTCTCGGAATGACTCGGCGATCCGTTGACTGCTCTTTTTCGTTGCCGGCTTGATTCTTTCCTTCAGGGCTTGGCACACTGAAACTTTAGGCGGTCTGATAGCCACTTGGCAATTTGCCAAACTCCCTTGGCAATCACCAAGCTTTCCTTTATTTATTTTGTTAGCTTGTTTTGTTCCTTTCTGCATGTTAGTGTCCTTGCTTTGCTCCTCAATACATATACCTTAAAATCAAGGCATTAACATAAGTTTATAGCATATATTAGGCATTTGAGGACACTAAATTTATCTAAATAAAGCCTTAAATCAATCCAAATCTCGTACTCATCTATAGTTAACAATCCAAACTCCCCCATCTGACATTCGTTTTCACACCCTTAGATTTATTTGCATGTTTTTGATAAATTCTATTCCTATAACCAAATAGACCACTTTATAACTTCATAACTGAATTTAGACACGTACGCTCCATGTGGGTTAGACCCCAACTCTTTGTTGGATTTTATACTAATTAATGATCGTTTACACCTATAATTGGATGAGGTGTACTTGAGACATTTAATCAAAATGGCACTGCTGCCAGGGAGTGGTGTTATTTAAAATTATATTATTAAAGTTTAAATTGTGATCTTTTTGTGTTATAGTTGAATCGACTTACTTTGTTTGTGTTTGTGTGGCTGTGTTGAACAGACGAAGAAATGAGTGTCAATGGGAGCAATAGTATCCAAGTTGGCCACCAAGATGATATACGGAATTTGAATGATGTTAACGACCCTATCCAATTGGGTGGTGTCGGAGCTATACATCTTCCTCCTACTTAAGGGAACGTTGTTCTTCACATCACTAGCAGAATGATTCAGCTCCTACAATTGAAAGGATTATTTGGAGGGATGGCTCATGAGGATCTCCATGAGCATGTTCGGAATTTTGTTGACGTTTGTGGACCGTTCTCATTCAAGAACATTTCTCAAGAATTGGTCAGTCTTTGATTATTTCCATTCTCTTTGATGGGAGAAGCCATAAAGTGGTTGGCTGATCTTCTGAGAAACTCCATTACCACTTGGGATGAGTTGATTGCTTCTTTCTATGTGAGGTACTTTCCCCCATCGAGGATGATGACCATAAGGGATAGCATTCCAGGGTACAAACGCATGGCAGGCGAACCAATCCACGAGACATGGCTGAGGTTTCAAAAGCTATTACTTCAATACCCAACTCATGGGCTTCCTCATGATGTCTTGTTGCAATACTTTTATAAGAGTCTTGACTCGGTGAACAAATGGGTTGTTGATCAACTTGTTCCCGGTGGTATAATACAACAGCCTTGGGATATTGTATCTCAACTCCTAGATCGCATGACCAAAATCAATAGAGCATGGTACACTCGTGAGGACCAAGTGTCTCCTATCACCTTTAGAATGACAAAAGAGAAGATCGAGAAGAATCAAGAGAGATACCAACACATGGCAAAAATGATGACCCAGCTGGACTTATTATTGAAAAATGTGATGAGTAGTGGGTTGAAGAGTGTAAATGTTGTGGATGTTGGTGGAGAAAATCTTGATGAGACTCAATTTGAAGCGTTGTACAATGAGGAAGTGAACTTCCTTGCAAATCAAGGAGGATGTTTTCATCAAAACTATCAAAGGCCGGTTGGAATAGAGATGATGGATGGAGAGATCGTGACAGAGAATGGCGTAATCGTAATGCCACTTGGAAGGAAAGAGAGGGTGACAAGGATAGGTACATCCCACCTCATGAGCGTCAAAAGCCCAAGGAACCAAGGAATGACTCAGAGAATGTTTGAACGGAAGCCATGCTCTCAAGCATTCTCAATAAGGTAGAAGGGTCGAACAAGGTTTTGAAAGAACTGAGTCTCTACACTTAATCAGATGGTCACCTCACATTCAGTCTCTATCAAGCCGCTGGGGATACAAATGGGTCAAATCTCGACTCATCTAAATCAAAGGCCAAAAAGAGGGTTGCCTAGTGACACAATGGAAACCCCAAAAATAAAGATTGAATTGGTATTACCGTCGTGCCACGACATTAAATAAGGCGCTTCTTGGGAGGCAACCCAAGTCTTTGATGTTTTAAAATTTTGTTTTTGAATAATGGGTGTTGATTTTGCAGGTTAAAAAGTGAAGAGTGTTGGAAAATTGGCAATTTGGCGATCCATTAGTCCAGTCGGCGACTCGTCGAACAGGTCAGCGTGCCCGACTTGGACCGCCATTGGAACCATCCAGCTTGATGGAAAATTCTGTAAAACTCGGCGAGTTAAAAGCTTAGTCGGCGACTCACCAAATAGGTCAGTAAGCCCAACTTTGTCCGCCGTTTGAACCCCCAAATTGCTGGGAGTTCTATAACACTCGGCGAGCCAAAATACCACTCGGCGGGCACGACTTACTCCACCGACTGGCTTGCAAAATGAAAGGTTTAAAAGGCCAAATGGTTTAAAATTTCAAAATCCTTTCACTTTCCTACTTTTTAACTCTCGAACTTCCTCACCCAATGCTAGATTGTCGTATTTTTGTGCTTTCTCTCATGCTACTTGGATCTTTGCTCGGATTTCTTTGGAATTATATTGTTGCCTAGCATTTCAACTTCTTTTCCGACATAAAAGTTTGTTTTCTAAATCCCACACTCTAATTGTGGTTGAACTCAAATGAAATCAGTAAATTGTTGTTGATAATTGTTGGGTAGTGTGATTTTATCATTGTTTAACTGTTGGATTGCCTGTAATTAATTGAATTTGTGCCTAATTGCTCATAAATGAATGATTTTTGTGTCTGTGCTTGTAAAAATTGAGTCTAAATTGTTGGGTTGTGTTGGTATTGTGTTGGGTCTAGCGGGATGGAGTCTGAGTAACCCCGAATTGTGCCAAATGTCGCATTTTGCCCAATATTAGAGCGTTTGATGTCATTCTTAAGGGCAAAAGACGTCAAATGGACAATTTTGGCCAAATCGGGGGAAGTCTAAGTCCCCGAGGACATGGGTAGTATGGGTCTTGATTTAATTCATAGTGTATCTGTTTAATTTTGATTTTGTGGGCTGCAGATTAGATTTTGAAGAACATGGTAGGAAACTGGCACGAAGGGCCATTTGGCGAGCTGGGTTGAGCTCGTTGATTGGTTCGGCTTTAATTTCTCAAAATGTTGAGTTTGTGGTCTATAAATTTTGGTGATACAAATGGGCTCACCAAGTTCACTCGTCGACTAGCCAAAAGTGCTTCTTGATCGCCCTTCTACGCACTTATTTCTTTAAAATGCACTGTAACTTTCGTCGAGCTGCTTCTGGTACGCCGATTGATGTTGGTGATTTACCGAAAGGCCCTAGACATCGCCGACAAGCTTTGAGTTCTTGAAAATTTTGAGCTGGAACTCTTGGTGAGCCCGACACGGCTCCCCAAAGTAATTTGGGGACTCGCCGACCGGTTCAAAAAGTCTTTATGCAACTAGTTTTATGCATGTTTTCTGGAACTTTTTCTAACGTCTTTCTCTGTTGTTTACAGGAATGGCTAGACCCAAAGTTTTTGGTAGAGACATGCCGCCCCGAAAGCGGGCACAAGGAGTGATTATGATGAGGATGCAGCTTCTTCCAAGGCAAAGAAACTACCTCTAAAATGGGGTAAGGGCAAGGCCAAAGCACCCGCAGTTGTGACCCCAGAGGAGGGTAGTTCAGTTAGTGAGGGTGTCTATGAGACACACCTCACCACCTTCGAGAGTGAGGGTGAGTCACAGGGTGACTCTCAGGTGTCCATCTCTGAGCCTGAGGATGATCAGTTGTTGTTGGCTCGAAAAGCGGAGCTATGCTCCAAATCTTTTCATGATCTGTCTAGGATTCCGGAGCCTACCCCTTCAGCTCCAGTGCCTCCTTCAGCACAGATGGTGATTCCAGATCTACCACTACAGGGTCCTCTTCCCCGGTCACTTAACCGACTAAAGGTTGAGGGTTTGAGGACCATTTTGGATGAAAAGAGATTGTCTACCGACTATGTGGTGGACAGATATCCGAAGGTGTGGAACACTATCAAGTTCCACAAGTTTGAAATTTTGACCAAACCCTGGGGTCCCTACATCCCCAATTGGGTTCGGGAGTTTTATTTAGCCTTTGGTGAGTTGGTCCCTAAGGGGAAAAAGAAGGCCAGCGTGTTCAAGTCGGTTGACTCTGTGATAGTATGAGGCAAGAAAGTAACATGCGATAGTTCTGACATCAATGTTGTTTTGGGGTGCACTTATGATTTCATGCATCGATACATCAATCTGATCCAGAATAAAACATTAGAGGACCTAAAAGGTTTGTTGGCACCCCTTATATCTGATGCTACCCTGAGGTGGATAGAGACAGGGGCACAGATAGAGAAGAAGAACTTTAAGGTGGCTACAAGATACTGGTTTGGGTTCATCAGCAGCACTATCATGCCATCATAAAATGAATCCATCTTGTGACACCCAAAGACAGCATGCTTAGAATCTATCATTTCTTGTCAGAAGCTGAATCTGGGACTGTTGATTGAGCAGCAGATGGCCATGAAGGCAAAAAAGAGGCAGACTTCGCTTTCATTCCCGGTGTTGATCACCGAGTTGTGTCGACGGGCCCGATTTCCATGAGATGAGAAGAGAGATGTCGAGGTTACACCCATATCTTCCACTAACATCTGGCGTATTGAGGCTGAGTACCAGAAAGATGAGGCTGACAGGAGGAGAGTAGCTTCGGTGGACACATTCTTGGAGGTTGATATTGAGACGTTACCTGCAGAGGCAATGTTTCCTACTCAAGCCACTGGCCGTCAAGTACTTCCAGCTCCACTCCTTTCGATACTCCTGGAATTTCTGTTACACCCCTTCCCCCTTTGATCTGATGCTTCTTTTGCTTCTAAGCCTCCGATCACCCAGGCGATGTTGTTTAAAATAGGGAATTTGACCTAATCTGCTGATGTGTGTGCCTCCCGGTTAGAGGCCGCGATTCCTGGGATGATCGAGATAGGCATAACTGCTTCTTTGAAACCTCTTAGAGCTTTGATTGACGCCTTTACGGCGAGAGTAGATGTAATACCCCGTAAAAAATAGTAAGACCTAGCTAAAGCTTAATGGAAACTAGTAGGTGAAACTAAAGCATTATGTGTGAGCTTTTGAGTTTGATGCTTGGTTTTAGATTGTATATTGACTTCCCAAGCTTAGGTTGAAGTGTCTAGGGGTTAAGCGTCAAGGTACGACCCCCCAAAGACCAACCAAGGGTCCTTGAGGGGGACCCTAAAGTCTAAACCCCCAAGGCTTCCTAGAACCAAAAAGTTGTCAAGAAAATGGTGAACCACGGATGGCCTCTGTGGGTCAAGGTCGCAAAAGTGATGTTGCAGACTCAAACCACGACCCCACAGTACGGGCCGTGATCCCATCCACGGTCTGTGGATTGGGGTCTCGTAGTTTGCACTTATAGGTTGCCTTAGACACGAAAGGGTGGTTAGTTTAGGAAATTCATTTTAAAGTTATTTTCATTAGAGGTCGTTTAATATGGGTTTATTTCATATATATATATATATATATATATATATATATATATATATATATATAAAAAGTAATT
>JAJOOO010025880.1:0-20649 GCA_029582685.1 Solanum piurae | reverse complement strand
AATCCATGTAATTTTATTTTAAAACTGTTCAGTTAATTTTTTAACCAACCCAAACAAAAACAAAACCTAGATAACTAACTAGAACCCAAATTCTCCCTTCTTTTGATGATTTGTGGTTTATAGGTTCTAGAAGGGAATTTGGGTTTTTTTTTTTTTTGGTTCGGTAGGGTTGGTTAAAATATTAATGGATAAGTTTTAATAAAATCATGTCACTTTTTCAAATTTTAAAAGATTAGGTAAATATTTTTAATTCAAAAAATATAAATCTATGAACAAAAAATAAAAAATGCATTGCATCATTTCATAAATGACAAAAGTATATTTATCCCACTTTGTTAACAAGAGATATATCTATTTTAAATCAGAAAGTTACTATTCAGGGCACAACCAATAGTGTAATTATAAGTTCAGCATACCTTAATAGATCCCTCTTCTTCTTTTTTTGTATTTAAATTGCGTATTTGAATAATATTGTGATTTGTGATTTTCCTAGTAATACCTGCTGTAATATTTTAATTTTCAAAAGCATGGTGTATTGAATTAAATTTGTTAAAAGGACTTCAGAGTTCAGGGGAAAAATTGACATTTTTGGCGAGAGTTTAGTTTTGTCTTTGACCTGAGCATATAAATGTATTACTATTACTTTACTTAATTAAAATCATATTTAATTTTAACATGAAGAATAGCAAAAAAAAAAAACAAACAAATTATTCATGAAATTAGTCGAGATGGTCACTAGTCACTACTCACTACTACAGTGTTGACAAGAAACCACGCATGTATTGAGGACTATGACTATGACAAACGAGTTGCAGCTAGTTGAGCTGAGTTGGCACACGAGTTAGTTAGGCAGGCAGAGTTTGTTAGAAGACATTTTATACAATTAACCATAGTTAGTAGATTGTTAGTTAGTAGAGGTGTGTATATATAAAAAAAGGTCCTAACTATATTCATTTGTAATCAGTTGACTCAATACACAAATTTTATTCAATAAGATGAAGTTTACATTTTCTTAACTGCTTCCATTTATGATTTTCACCATTGATAGTGTATTGATTCACCAATTCAACAGCATGTTCATCCTCCTCTTCATATAATTGTATGGAGTTCCACCTCTCCTTTACTGAAAATACAATTGTTGTTGAAATTATTTTCTTGAAGAATCATAGACCATAGTAACGTTTCGCATCGAGAGAGCAGTACACAACAGGGAAACAACATTTGTACCTTCTCAAAAATGAAAACATAGTTGTATATAACATACTAATCTGTAGTGATACAACTTTTTTATACCATGAAATTCAGAAAAAACGATCACGTCCACATGACCTAAGAAAAAAGTAGTACAACAATATTGTCACTAGACAACAATTGAAATCTCGAAATACTCGGTAAACACACAACATACGTAAGAATTTCTAAAAAAATCAAAATGAGACCGTAAGAGTAAACCTCTGTTCCATGGGATAAACAATCATGGTCGTCCTCCTTCTTAGATAGTTCCAAATTGGTTCACCACTCATCCTTCTCTGAAAATACGATTCTTCTTCTTCGAATTTTTGCATAATTTTCTCGAAAACCCAAAGTAACATTTTGCCTCCATAAAGCAGAAAACAGAGGAAATACAGAAGAGGGGAAACAGAGTCCGGGAAGAGAACAGAGGCAGTGGAAGCCAAAGATAGAGAACTAAAGAAAACCATGACAGTGTGTACGACGTCGGAGAATTTTCTGTAAATAGGATGACGAGAAAATCTCTGCTTAATACCGTATACTAAACAGTATACGAGCAAAGAATTGACAGATACTCTCATGGTTTTCGGATGGGTCGTAAAAGGATCAGTGCCTTGATATTTTAGCTGTAGAAAATTGAGGAGAATGGTGAAGAAGAATCCAAGAATGGTAAGTGAACAAGTTGTGGTGCTCTGTTCCTGGTACATATAGAAAATGTAGGATTGTGTAGCCATGAAAGTGGAATATGCTTGGAACAAAAATAGGCCAATTCTTGAATTACTAGCCAATTTAACTATTGAAGTTAAGAGATAATGCAAGAGAGTAATGAAGAAAAAGATGCAAGTAGCCAGCTATATATAAAGATGTTCATTGTCCATGTAAGTGACCTAGGTTAAGAGTTGTAGTAACCTGGGTTAAGAGTTATAGTTAAGGATTACAGTATCACCAACTTGTCCATGTAGTTAACCAAAAGTTGTATTTGTAAACTTGGGTCATAAATAGGAAATAATTAATAATTCTTATAGTAGTAACCTGGGTTAAGAATTGTAGTTAAGGATTGTAATATCACTATCTTGTCCATGTAGGTGACCTGAGTTAAGAGTTGTAGTTAAGGATTATAATATTATATCACTAACTTGTCCATGTAGTTAACCTAGGTTAAGACATGTAGTTAAGGATTATAACATCATCATGTCGTCCATATAGTTAACATGGGTTATGAGTTTTTTCTTTTTTTTTATATATTTCTGTCCGGTATCCACTTTGAAATCGATTAAATATGAATTCATGTCGAAAAGTTCCACATTAGGAGTAAATCACTCCCTAAAAAAAGATGACTTCGTATTCAAGAAGATTCAAACTCAAGATTTCTAACTAAGAATAAAAAAATACTTATCACTCCACGGTAACTCTCATTAGTTGGGTTATAAGTTGTAGTTAAGCAAATAAATTTGGTCCCTAAAATTTTACTATTTAAAAGGGAAGTAAGACATTAGACATACATGTGCCAACGAGGGGAAATTGTAATTTGTGGTTTGACTAGTAATACATGTTACTCTTCCCTCTTGACGTAATTCATGCAGCTGTTTCAATTTTGGGTATAGAATATTCAAAGTTCTTAAAATAAAATTTATATTTTTATAAACTATGTAAAAATATTATAAATTATAATGATTATGAATTTAAATAATTTAACAATACAAAAATTATAATTAAAAATAAATTTATTTTAATTTTAAAATTTTAAAAAATATCATAAAATTAAATTATAACTCTAATAATTTAATTTTCAAAAGCATGAAGAATCGAATACAACTTGTTAAAAGAACTTTAGAGGAAACTATATGTATGTGGAGTAACTGTAAATGGCCGTATTTTTTTGACTTTTTTGGCATTTTTAAAAAAAAAATAAATCATCATTTGATATTGAACTTTCATTAATTTGGTTTTATTGGGTTGGAAGGATTTTTCATATTCAAAATTTAAAGTCTCTCCTTGGCATGAAAATTTATTCTTAATAGACTAATGTATCTTTATAAAAATAATATGATTATTATTTAAGTTAAATGAGTTTAATGAATTAAATTAGTTTATTATTAAAAAAAAAACTTTAATGACATGTTATGCCAACTAGGAGTGAGTGATGCTTTTGAGTGTCAAGTATATTTAGAGAAAAATAGTGATAGTTGAGTGATATTTTAATTCTAAATAAAACATAAATGATATTTCAAGACAATTCCCTAAACTTGGGTGACCATTTAGGAAATTGACTCCTATTTAAGAAAACAACAATTTCATTCACGGCAGTCTGTATCATATCTTTTATGGTGCAATAGTTTAATTTTGTTTTTGACCTCATTTTAGATTGGGGAATATCAACCACGTCGGGGAAAAACAATAAAATATTATCCGCGCACTTTAATTTATCTGTCCTATTTTTTTAGATTGTTTTTTTTTTTTAAAAAAGTAAATTATTTTTTAATAATTCTTTAATTTCAACTGATATATTTAGGATGATAAGAATAAAGAATATTTGGTATATTTAACATATCTTTATTTTAAGATCACAAAATTTAAAAATATTATTTATTTCCTTAAATTTTGTGTCAAATTAAGAAAAGTCAAATAAATTAAAACAAAGAAAGTATGTCCGAGTGAAGTCCGACCACACAATTAAGAGTTTTAAGTTATGTAGATTAAAACTTATCAAATTAAATAACTTGTAAAACAAATATACATAAATATTGTATTAATAATCTTACATACAAATAACATAAAAACTTATTTTTCAAAGAAAAAAACAAAAGAATGATAATTACACAGGTTAAACTATCTTACGCATTATAAATTAAAAAGGAGAATTTTTGCAAATAGCCATTATAATAAACTTAATTATGTTTTATAGCCATGGTTTGCATATTTACCGGTTATAGCTATAGTTTAAGTTGTCTCATTTGTATAATTCGCGGGTACATTTGTATAATGATTTATTTTCGTATAAACTCAAAACAACGAATTAATACAAACACGCATATCTGAACTTTAAACACTTATACAAATTATATTATACAAATTATATCATACAAATTATACTATATATATTCTGAAATATACAAACGCGCGAAGTATACGAATTCGACACCCCAACCCATGTAATTATCATTGAATGTTGGTCGCAAATGATAATTAACTAAAACTATAGCAATGATGATTAATTAACTAGTATATATATATGCTAATTTTCCCAATAAAAAGCAATAATATGACTAACCGTAACATCTTAATCGATAAGTGGGTCTTGGATTTTAAAATAATAAAACCTTCAAAGAACCACTAAAGCCTAGAGGACAAACATATATCTTTTACCTGCACTTTTATCAATTAATAAATGTTAATTATACACATATTTGATTAGTAATACTTGTTAAATTATTAAAGATAAGAATTTGCACTAATCATAGAAAAAAAATTAAAAATGACCTGGGTCAAACAACTTAATTAACAATATGAAACAAAGATAAGAGTTTGCACTAATTAATCATAAAAAAATTAAAATGACCTCGGTCACAATAGGTGAGTACACTATAATAGATGGACTAACATGAAATTAACTATATTTGCTCAGATCATATGTACGTTAAACAAAATATTGAATATTCATAAGTAGATATATTCAAGATTTGGTTAAAAATTAAACTGAAACACGTTTCAAATCAAATCAAGCCGACTAAAAAAAATAACAGTAGATTTCGTTTGGATTTGAATATTTCAAACCAACAATAATTGGTTTGATTTCGAGTTTTACTATTAAAAAAGCTGATAAAATAATCAAATCAAACCAATAAATTATATACATAAATTTTTATAATTATAAACATATGATATTAGTTTTTCATAAATAACTATAAAATATTTCATACCTTTTAATCATTAATTTAAGTATAATTTACATAAATGTCACAGTGTTAAGAGTTGATTACATTATTTTCCTATATTTTTCAAATTACAAGAATCCCTTAAAATTTATGGATTCCGAATACATCACTGGACTTGTAGATACATCACTAGACTTCCCGATACATCAACAAACATCCTAATACATAGCGGATGGATGTATCCGAGAGGGGATAAGATATCTGAATATATAAGTGAAGATTGTATCAGAGAGGGTAAGGATATAACCGAGAGGGAAGGGATGTATGAGAGAGGGGAGAGATGTATCTGACAGGGAGATAGGGATGGATCAGCGAGAGGGAAGTGATATATCCGAGAGCGAGATAGGGATGTATCAACGAGAGGGAAGTGATGTATCCGAGAGGGAATTTTTAATTTTTTTCTAAATAATAGAGAATTTTAAAAATTAAGGTAAAATAAGATGTGTATTTATGTAATTTTTCCATAATTTAATTTGAGTCTACTTGTTCCACATGCACTACAACATTTTTATTTCTATTTCTGGAAGGATGCTCAACCTCAACACTCTACTTTTCCTGTTTGGTCTATAGGTGGTGTGGTATATTGTCTGTTTTTTTTGTTTTTTGAAGAGTTAGTTAATCATTTTATTTGAAGTTAGGATATTATTTTGTATATTATCTATAGATATGCAATTTAAACATGATAAAAATTTGAAATAATGTTGAAAAATGATAGTAAAAGATTGAGACACATCCATCTTGCAATAGTAAAGAGAAATTTGTCGATTCATAATGTTCATTTGAAATAGTTACATCTCTCATATTTAAGTTATTTTAATCTTATCAATTTATCATTAGCTAGTTATAAGTTGAAAAACTAAATCAAAGCAATAATTTATATTTGATTTGTTTTAGAAATTTTAAAACCGATTAAATTAATTTAATTTTGATTTTGAATAAAAGAATCCATCCAAATCAAATCATGAACATCGTATTTATAATAAATTGGTCGTAAACAAAATTATTATAAAATTTTAGAAACTCAAAATTCTAAATTTATCTTCATTAAATTATTCAAATTAAAATGGAGTAAATAACAACTAAATATAATGTGATTTTAGCTCGTGGACTCTCAATATGTTGCCAAAGATACGTTACTCCATTTGTTAGCTGCTAATAAAGGACCCAAAAGGGTCATATAGAAATTGTGTAGCCATGAAAGTGGAATATGCTTGGAACAAAATTAGGCCAATTCTTGAATTATTAGCCATTTGAACAATTAAAGTTAAGAGACATTGCAAGAGAGTAATGAAGAAAAATAATAATAATTAGCAATTGATTGTAGTGTATATATAAAGATGTTACATGTCTAAGGGTGCCAATGTTAAGGATTGTATAATATTACTAACTCTATGCGGCTCATGTTTTGAATCGTATTCAATCCTTTTGATTTCTCAGCTGATTTTTGGCATTAATATTAGAATCAGATTATTCCAAATTCACATCACATAGAAACCACGTAAGGGCATCTAATAAATGTATGTTTGGTGAGAAAAATTATAGGTGTATATAAAATTTTGAGATGATTGATGAACTATTACGAAAAGGTGCATGATGTGTCATAGATATTGAGATTTGAACTCATTGATGGTATATTATATCATTCAATACTACTACTTCTAATATACATATTTGATTTAATTATATAAAAACATTTAAATTTCTAGCCTCACTTAGAGAGGTGTAAGTATTTTTTAAATTTCTAGCCTCACTTTAAGTGTGGGTTCACACATTTATATTTAAGTATTTTTTTAAAAAGAAATATAATACTACTATATATGATATCGGAAGGAGAGCATTGATTTACGTGCACTCAGAGAACCCCACTTGAATACGCCCATGGAGAAATGATCAAAATGGGTCTTAATGTATGAGTAATGTTTTATCTTGATACTTAATACATTTCATTTGATTGGAATGGTCTTTAATTTATAACAAAAATATTCATTTTAGCCCTTAATATATTTTATTTGATTGAAATGGTCTTAAAAATATATAACAAAAATATTTATTTTAATTCTTAATATATTTCACTCAATTAAAATAATCCTTAATATATAATAAATATGTTCATTTTGATCCAATTATCTTACATCTAATAAATTTATAAAGGTAACTGTTAAATTTTAATGTAAGTCCACATGATTAAGAAACTTCACTATTGTTGTCTTCTATTCTCTCTTTAAGGGGAAAAGAACTTGGGGAAAAAATATAAGTGTAGAACTAGTAATGGCCGATTTTCTTGACTTTTTTCTGGGCAACAGTTTAATTTTTTCTTTGACCTCAAATCCAAGATATCAACCCCGTCGGAAAAAAAATACTATGTTTCCTCTGACTTACTTTCCTTTTTAGTCGGTCTCAAAAAAATGACACATTTCTATATTAAGTAATAATTTAACTATAAAATATTTATTTTACCCTTAATAATATGATTTACAGCCACACAAATTTCTATCATTCATTTTGGACCACAAATTTTAAAAGTCTTCCTTTCTTTCTTAAATTTCGTGCCGAGTCAAATTACCTCACATAAAATGAAACGGAGGGAATAATGTACTATTCCAAGTTTCCAACTATTTTAATTATTTTATTTTATTTTTCTTTTAATGGATTTTAAAAAAAGATAACAATTTTAATTTCAACTTACATATTTAAGATGATAAGATTAAATATTTTTAATACATTTAATATATAGTTTAAGATCAATAAATAATATCACATATATTAGGATGAAAAGAATAGCTATTAGGTGATTTTTTCATGTTGTTCAAGTCTTCTCAAATAGCGTTATTCGATATATCTGCTAATGTCAATAAATTAGTCAAAGTGGTCACTATATTATTGACAAGAAACCATGCATGTTCATCCCCCTCCCCGTAAAATTGAAAGTAGTTCCACCCCTCCAGGATAAGCCTGGGTCGGTCCGTTCGGTTTCGGTCCATCGGTAAGCCTTGAATCAACACCCGACCCACATATTTAGTGTGTATATTTAGTATATGCTAGAAGTATGTATATAATATAATGTAAATATTCTATTATATAAAGTAGTATATTTAGTATATATTATAAGTATATAAAAAATATAATGTAAGTATTTTATTATATAAATAGTAAGTTGTGTGTGTTTTTAGTTATACTATAAGTATATATATATATATATAAAATAAATAATAAAATGTAATCAATCTATGTCATACATAGTTCTAATTATAACAAAATCAAATAGATAACAATACAATATATTGATAATTGACTCAAACTTCCAAATTAATAAATGATACTAATAAAAAGAATTTATATGAGTTCGGCCCGTTAGCTCGGTGGGCCAAAACCCGACCCGGCCACTTTATCCCTATAAAATTGTTTATTGGGTCACGGACAAGCTTTCAGTGGATTTATTGTTGTTAGACCAATACCAGCCCGGCCCATTAGTGGAGAACCCGGTCCAGCCCAATCTAGTATATCAAAAAAAAAATTATGGGCCGGGCTGGCACTGTCTGACTCCGTTAACAAGTTTACCCCTCCTTGAATGAAAATACAATTTTTGTTGAAATTAATTTCTTAAAGAGACATAGACCACAGTAAAGTTTCACCTGGAGAGAGTAGAAAACAGAGGAAACACACAACAGCAACAGGGGAAATAAGATTTGTACCTTATCAAAAAAGAAATCATATTTATATACATAAAACATAATAAAGAAGCAATATTTTCACTAGATAACATGCATGAACTGTTGGAGAAAGTGTTCATCACCATGGAGAGTTGTTACTTGAGAAGAAGAATGAGGAAACTGTGTCCACTGTGAAAGAAAAACAAGACATGTGTATACCAAAGGGCACATGACAAGAAATACAAAATTGTTGAAATCTGAGTGGTTCTAGAATTCCTTTTGTCATTATCCTCTATGTAGATAATATCTATTTTCTTTTATACAGCTGTATAGTTTGTTGTTATTAGGAAACAAATAGATAGATGACAAGTGTATAGGCCGTTAGACTTTCTTTTCTATATAATGAGCACTGTACAGAATTGATATAGACAGAGAGAAAAGGTTCCAATTTCTCTTCTTCTTCATTTGTTTTATCATGGTATCAAAGCAGGTTCTTTAAATCCTACTCTATCTGCTTTCGTTTCTCTTCCTTTTTTTATTGTGTGACATTCATCTCTTTTCATCAACAACAATGGGTGAAAACACAACCACTGAAGTAACTACTGGTACACAACCAGCAACTAGGGATTTGATTAATCCCTCTCATCCTTACTTTATCTCGCCATCAGATTCACCAGGTATGCAGTTGGTGAATTCTTCTTTTGATGGAAAAAGTTTTGCTGGTTGGAGAAGGGGTATGCTGATTGCGCTTACTGCCAAGAACAAGGCAGGATTCATCGATGGATCTTCATCTGAGCCTGCTGCAGAGTCTGAGTTCCACAAAGCTTGGAGTAGAGCTAACAATATGGTTATTTCTTGGCTTTTGAACTCACTCTCACGAGAAATTTCTGAGAGTGTCATTTACTCGACGACGGCAAAGGAGTTGTGGGCTGACTTAGAGGCCAGATTTGGCCAAAGCAGTGGAGCTAAGCTTTTTCAGCTGCAGAAAGAGCTTAATGATTTGGTTCAAGGATCCAGTGACATAGCCACTTACTACACCAAGATAAAAAGGCTCTGGGATGAACTTGACAGTCTTGATGCTTTTGTTCTTTGTCTCTGTAACTGTACCTGTGAAGCAAAAAGGAAAAACATGAAGGCTAAACAGGATGAAAGGTTGGTTCAATTTCTTATGGGACTCAATGACAGCTATTGTGGTGCTAGAGGTAACATTTTAATGATATCTCCTCTTCCTACTATTGCTAATGCTTATACACTCTTGATGCAAGAGGAAAAACAAAGGGAAATGCATTCTATAACTAAGTATCCGGGTGAATCCTCTGCTTTCATTGCGGCTGAACAAGACATGAATGGACAAAGACCACCTGGAAATAATTTCAGAGGACAAAGGTATGCTGTTGATAACAAAAAGTTTGACAATACTTGCAAATATTGCAAGAAACTTGGACACACAATCAATACGTGTTATAAGTTGAAAGGGTTTCCACCTAATTTTAAATTCACCAAGCAAAGAAACTTTCAGAACCCTGTTCAGGGTAACTTTGCCTGTTCCAATGAAGCAAATGGTGAGAAATTTCTTTATAATGTGGACAATGGAGATAAGGGTAAGCTTCTTTCTCAAGACCAACTGAATCAGATTGTTCAGATGTTACATCAAGTGAAAATAGGAGAACAGATCAATGATTCTACTGCCATAGCATCTGGAAATTGTGCTGGTACAATTCCCATTCCCTTTTCTTTCCATTCACAACATTTGAATCCTGTCATCAACAAGAATTCTTGGATTATAGACTCAGGAGCTACTGAGCACATAAGTTTCAACAGACATTTTTTTATTTCTCTTTTATCTCTAGATAAGGATATTTTTGTTAATCTGCCCAACTCTCAAAAAGTGAGAGTAACACATGCAGGATCGGTCAAGTTATTCACTCAAATAATCATTCATGATGTCCTTTTCATTCCTAGTTTCCATTATAATCTATTGTCTGTGGATAAGTTATGTAAACAGTTTAATTACTGTTTAATGTTTAATTCCTCTCACTGTTTATTGCAGGGCCCTTCAATGAAGAGCCCCATGGTCCTTGGTGATTCACACAAAGGTCTTTATGTGCTCAAGTCTAACCTTCCAGTAGAGCCCAAGTCTGTCAAGTCTTGCAATGTTTCTCTTAGTTCAGTTTTTCAATCAAAAGGCAATATGCCAAGTTGTCTGTCTTCTGCTTTCTTTTCTGATGTAACCAACAGGCTATGGCACATTAGGTTAGGCCTTATGCCTCTATCCAATATGAGAAACATTAATGAAATTCCAGTTTCGGTTTGTTCTAAATTTGATGTTCCTTGTACTATTTGTCCTTTGGCAAGACAATCTAAACTTCCCTTTCCTAGTAGTAATATATCTTCTACTCAACCATTTGATTTAATTCATATTGATACTTGGGGACCCTACAAGACACCAACCTATGATGGTTTCAAATATTTTTTAACTATAGTTGATGATTATAGTAGAGGCACTTGGACTTTTCTCTTAGCTACTAAAAGTAATGCTTTTCCTATACTAAAATCTTTCCTTGCCATGGTTGAACGACAATTCAATAAGAAAGTTAAAAAGATAAGATCAGACAATGCTTGGGAATTAGGATCTGGAAATGAGTCTTCTTCTTTCTTACAAACTCAAGGTATCATCCACCAGACTACTTGTGTTTCCACCCCTGAACAGAATGGCATCGTAGAGCGAAAACATAGACACCTTTTAGAAGTTTCCCGAGCTTTATTATTCCAGTCCAATTTGTCACCTAAATTTTGGGGAGACTGTTTAATGACTGCTACCTACTTAATAAATCGATGTCCCACAAAAGTGTTGCGGTTCAAAACGCCTTTTGAGAAACTTTTTGGCACCAAACCGAGTTATTCTCACCTAAAATGTTTTGGTTGTCTCTGTTTTGTTTCAACTCTCAATCAAGGAAGATCCAAGCTCTCACCTAGAGCTGAGCCTTGTGTTCTTTTGGGATACCCTTTTGGGAAGAAAGGTTATAAAGTGTTGAGTTTGAAGTCACACAAAATTTTTGTTTCTCGAAATGTCATCTTTCACGAGTCCATTTTTCCTTTTTCCAAATCTGTCTCACCTAGTCCTATATTTCCTATGAATACTTCCCCAATTCACTCATGTGATTCTAATTCTTTACCTATGGGAATTCCAAATGTCCATCCTGTCATTCCTCCTACTCTTCCTATTCCTCATTCTGATCACATGCCTAATTCTAGCCCTCTTCATAGTCTTGACAACAATCTCACGCCTCATATCATACCCATTCTAGATCCTATAGCTTTAAGGAAATCCACTCGAGCTATTAAGACTCCTTCTTACTTGGAAGACTATGTCTGTAACATTGTTCATTTAGCAAATGTGTCTGATCATTGTTTCCTTCCTCCTGTTTCTGTACCTTCCTACTCTTTTACTGCTCTCTCCTTTTCTAATCAACAGTTTCTGAACTCACTTTCTCAGATTCAAGAACCAAATACTTTTTCTCAGGCTATCTTACATCCAGGGTGGAAAGAAGCTATGGCACAAGAATATGATGCTCTTGTTCTCAACAGAACGTGGGAGGTAGTTGATTTGCCTCCTGACAAGAAAGCTTTACCTTGCAAGTGGGTGTACAAAGTTAAGCTAAAATCTGATGGATCAGTTGAACGACTTAAAGCTCGACTTGTTATAAGGGGAGATATTCAAAGGGAAGGGATTGATTTCAATGAGACTTTTAGTCCAGTTGTCAAGATGACAACGATAAGATGTTTGTTGGCTGTGGCAGTAAAGAAAGACTGGGGACTTTTTCAGCTAGACGTCAATAATGCTTTCCTACATGGAGAGCTAGAGGAGGAGGTTTTCATGAAGTTTCCACAAGGCATACAAGCACCTAATCCCAATTCAGTGTGTAAACTCAAGAAATCTATTTATGGTCTTCGACAGGCATCAAGACAATGGTATGCTCGTTTAACGGCCGCCCTTAATTTCAAAGGGTACTCTCATTCTTTAAATGACTATTCTCTTTTTCACAAACGCAATGGTAATGCTATCACTCTGTTAGCCGTCTATGTCGATGATATTCTCTTGACAGGAAATGATGTTAGCGAAATTCATGCTATCAAACGTTTTCTAGACTCTGAATTCAAGATAAAGGACTTGGGGAACTTGCACTATTTTCTAGGAATGGAGGTGTTGCGTGAACCCCATGGTTTGATTCTCCAGCAACATAAATTCGCTATAGAACTTCTCACTGAGTTCGCTTGTTTGAATCTGCGACCTGTGTCTACCCCTCTTGATCCATATCATAAATTGCAAGCGGATGAAGGGAATTTGTTGTCTGATCCAACTTTATACCGGAAATTGATTGGAAAGTTGAATTTTTTAACACATACTCGCCCTGATCTTTCTTTCTCTGTGCAGCATTTGAGTCAATACATGAATTCTCCTCGACAGCCCCACTTTGATGCTGCTATTCATGTGTTGCGATATGTTCTCTCCGACCCCGGACTTGGTCTCTTTATGTCTTCCACACCTTCTCATCAGTTACTTGCTTTCTGTGATGCTGATTGGGCTACCTGCTCTGAGAGTCGTCGATCAATTAGTGGATATTTTATCACTTTCGGAGATTGTCCTATCTCTTGGAAATCCAAGAAACAACCTTCAGTTTCACTCTCTTCCGCAGAAGCAGAGTATCGTTCCATGCGCAGGGTCGTTGCTGAGATCACTTGGCTAGTTCGTTTACTTGAGGATCTTTCTATTGCCCCTTCTTTGCCTGTATCTCTTCACTCTGATAGCATTGCTGCTATACATATTGCGAAGAATCCTGTGTTTCATGAACGGACTAAACACGTCGATCTTGATTGTCATTTTGTTAGACAACAATTTTTGGCAAGTTTAATTTCCCTCTCTTTTGTTTCATCACAGTCTCAGCTTGCCGACATTTTTACTAAGCCACTCCCTGGTCCTGCTCACCAGCATATCTTGGCCAAGTTGGGGTTGCTGTCTGCCCCCTCCAACTTGAAGGGGGGTGTTGGAGAAAGTGTTCATCACCATGGAGAGTTGTTACTTGAGAAGAAGAATGAGGAAACTGTGTCCACTGTGAAAGAAAAACAAGACATGTGTATACCAAAGGGCACATGACAAGAAATACAAAATTGTTGAAATCTGAGTGGTTCTAGAATTCCTTTTGTCATTATCCTCTATGTAGATAATATCTATTTTCTTTTATACAGCTGTATAGTTTGTTGTTATTAGGAAACAAATAGATAGATGACAAGTGTATAGGCCGTTAGACTTTCTTTTCTATATAATGAGCACTGTACATAATTGATATAGACAGAGAGAAAAGGTTCCAATTTCTCTTCTTCTTCATTTGTTTTATCATGAACATACATGCAACTTAATATTAATACAACAATTGAAATTTCGAAATAACATGAGAAAAAATCATGCTACTTATTAAGTAAAACACACACATACATAAAAATCAAAATTAAATAGGAAGACTAAACCTCAGTTCAAAATCCATATTCATCCTCCTCCTTAGATAGTTCCAAATAGTAATTTCACTCTGAAAACACCGTTCTTCTTCTTCGAATTTTTGAATAATTTTCTTGAAAACCCAAAGTAACATTTCGCCTCCGGAAAGCAGAAAACAGAGGGAAAACACAACATGGGAAACAGGGTAGGTGAAAAGAACAGAAGCAGTGGAAGCCAAAGAGAGTGAAGTAAAGAAAATCATAACATTGTGTATGAGGTCGGAGAAATTTCTGTAAATAGGATGAGAAGAGAATCTGTGCTTAATAGCGTATATTAAAGAGTATAGGAGGAAAGAAGTGACAGAAATTCTCATTGTTTTGGGATTGGTGGTAAAAAGATCAGTGCCTTGATATTTTAGCTGTATAAAGTTGAGGAAAATGGTAAAGAAGAATCCAAGAATTGTGAGGGGACTACTCTGTTCCTGCATGAAAATGGAATTGAAAAAGGTTATCCATGGCTGGAGGACAATTCTTGCATTATTATAGGCCATTATTAACTATTATTTGAAGAAGAAGAAGCTAAAGGCAAATAAAAAAGGTGTTGATCGATAATGAAGGAGAAAAGATATATATAGTATCAACAGCAAAGTTATCAGCACGTGTGAACGCCGATGTAAAATCTTTTACGTGGTATATGAGTAGCTTTTTGCGAATTTTGTATGGTGAGGTATCGCGATCACGACTGTCAATGTCACCATTCTGTCGACTACTTTTTAAAAAATTATATTATTTTCTCTTTAATATTGGTATCGTTAATTTTTATATTTATTTTTAACTTTTAAAATATCACCTCAAAATATACTAGTATTATTAAAATATTTCTTTCACATGTATGTTCTTGAAGAAACACTTCAATTCTTCACCAAGAAATCAAGAATGTAAAATCATGTTGCCGTATTGTTTGATCTTAAACATTTAATAGGAATGTTTGCATAGGTTTTGTCGTATTGTTTGATGGAGTATCTATTATAATATTTTTTTTAATTTTAAACATAATTAATTAAAGGTTAATTAAAGAGCAAAGACTCAAAGTTGTCTCATCACCAAAGGCCTAGGACCTACGTTATATTTATATTTGAACTTAACATATTGTTAATATAAAATATATTTATATACACGTAAAGTTATTCGGTTCGATTTGGAAATTATTCAATTTTCTTTATAAATTAAAAAGATCATTCCAATTGTTCGGAATAGTTATACACTTAGACCTCATTTATTTTTATTAAGATTAAAACGTCTTATTAATCTGAATGCACGTCTGAATGATTAATATGTTTTCTCAAAGGGGAAAAAGAGATCAATATAAAGTATAAACCATGTTCTTCAGAAACCTTCATCTTTGAATCCTTTATATATTACTACTATAAAATTAGTCCAATTGGTCACTAGTCACTACAGTGTTGTCCAGAAACCATGCATGTTCATCTTCCTCATAAAATTGCAAACAGTTCCACCCATCCTTCACTGAAAATACGATTCTTCCTGAAATTATTTTCTTGAAGAGCCATACACCATAGTAACGTTTTTCACGTCGAGAGATCAGAAAACAGAGGAAATACAAAAACGGGGAATCAACATTTGTATCTTCTCAGAAAAGAAAGCATAATCTGTAGTAATACAACTTTTCTATACAATGAAATTCAGGAAAAACGATCACGTCCATATCACCAGGACCTAAGAAAAAAGTAGTACAACAATATTGTCACTTGATAATGATAGCAAGCATGATCATACATTTAACTTAATATTTCAACAGCAATTGAAATCTCAAAACAACATGAGAATTAATCATGGAACTAATTAGACAGTAAGAGTAAACCTCTGTTCCATTGGATAAACAATCATATTCGTCCTCCTTCTTAGATACTTCCAAGTTGGTTCACCACTCATCCTCCTTCTCGCAAAATACCATTCTTGTTCGAATTTTTGTATAATTTTCTCGAAAATACAAAGTAGCATTTCGCCTCCAGAAAGCAGAAAACAGAGGAAATACAGAAGAGGGGAAACAGAGTCTGGGAAGAGAACAGAGGCAGTGGAAGCCAAAGACAGAGAACTAAAGAAAACCATGACATTGTGTACGAGGTGGGAGAATTTCCTGTAAATAGGATGACGAGAAAATCTCTGCTTCATACCGTATACTAAACAGTGTAGGAGCAAAGAATTGACAGAAACTCTCATGGTTGTCGGATGGGTCAAAAAAGGATCAGGGCCCTGATATTTTAGCTGTAGAAAATTGAGGAGAATGGTGAGGGAACAAGTTGTGGTGCTCTGTTACTGGTACATATAGAAAATGTAGGATTGTGTTGCCATGAAAGTGGAATATACTTGGAACAAAAATAGGCCAATTCTTGAATTATTAGCCATTGAAGTTAAGAGACAAGACGAAATAAAGGGGGATTGATGAAGAAGAAAGAAATTAACAGTTGATTCAATGTGTATTTATAGGGGAAGCGGCTTGTCAAAAGTTTCTTCATTTTTATTTATGTTCTTCATTTCCACTTTTTCATTTTAAAAATCAACGTCATTTTTTTTCTTTTTTTTAAATAATGGATGAACATCAATTTTTGTTTAGAATTTCTGTACATTATTGTGTGAAAATAATCGATAAAAGTGGGTTGATTTTCTTTTAAAAACAATTAATTAAATTAAATAACACCACATATTTTTTTCATATCTAATCTATTTGGACTAACTCAAATACCAGCTTTCTAATTTTTCATTCAACTAAATACGAGTAAAAAAAAACTCATGTTCATTGCTAATTAATAACACTATTAAAAAAATGTTGAAACTCGATAGACGTCGTTGAATACAGAGAAACTCTAGAAAAGAAATTGTTACTCTTTTTAAAAAAAAATAATCAATGATCATCCGTCAAATTGAATTTTTTACAATAACTAACGGATGAAAGACGATTTTTAAAATGCAAAATTGCAATTGAAGAACATATATAGAAATAAAGAAATCATAAAATTAGTATTTTGTGTTTTAATGGTAAATAAAAAAAATAAAGTTGAAGGGTTAATCTTTTTATTATTTTTAAAAAAAATACTTATTTTTGTCTTTCACTCTCTCAGAGAAAGTGTGATGCACACACTCTGTCACATCACTTAGAAATGCCAAAATGAAACATAAAAATTGGAGTAAAAGGATTAAAATAGAACAAGGTTGAGTTGGAGTGCCAAAATGAAATTTATGAACAAATTTAAGAATCTGCATATGTATTTGGCCTAGTTTCGTAGGTGAATTCTACTCATACATTTTCAATCAAAACAAAAGAAATTTAACATACATCCATTAAAAATAATATTTTTTTAGCAAAATCGATAGACTAAAATATAACTTTAGATTCAAGAAAAATTAATAAATTATTTGTATTTTTTTATGTGTGATATGTCTTCAATAAAATTTTGACTCATTTATTAAAATTATTATTTCAATTAATATAATTTATCGTGTATTTTTAAAGTTGCTCAAACTAGATAATTCTTTTTCTAGACGGTTTGTGTTTAATTAATGGAAAAAATTATTGATGGTGTTGTTAGTTGATTTTAATAACGTAAGGACTAAGGATGATGTAGGAAAGATATCGAAAGCAATATGACATCATAATGGAGTTCACTTTATGTAGTTTTAAAAAAATCATTTTACACCTAACTTTTTTATTATAATATAATTTATATATTTATCTTTTATTTTCTCATATTTTTTGTGTAATATCTCATTGTACATGAATTAAGAAAAAAAAATCAGAATAATCAATTATGTTGTTGGTAGAAAGTAATTTAATTACTATTATTATTATATTTTAAATTTATTTACTATTATTATTATATTTTAAATCTTAATAAATATAATATTATGTATTTTTTCTATTTTATCATTGTAAATAATAGAAAATGAGATTTTTTTTATAATTTTAAAAAGGACTTAGGAGATTAGGGTGCAAATCATTAAAAATGATAGAATAATGTGTAAGTCACAAAAGAGCACATACATTAGCAGTGCAAATGACAAATTATTCTATTTTAAGATCACAAGATTCAAAAATCTTATTTATTTATCAAAACTTTGTGTCAAATAAAAAAGGGAAAAATGTCTGAAATATATTCGAATTTTAACCGAAATTATTGTTATGATATCGAACTTTGGGAAGGACCTTTTACCCCTCTGCACTATTTAATAGTGTATTTTAAAGGTATATATGTGCTTGCGTGGACATCATAAATATTGCATCATTATAAATATTAATGTGTCCACGTTGACACATATATACTTTTAAAATACACTATTAAATAGTGCAGGGGTAAAAGGTCCTTCATAAAGTTTAGTATAAGAGCAATTTCGGCCAAAGTTGGAATATTATTCAGACCATTTTCCCAATTAAAAAAAGGACAAACAAATTAAAACAGAAAAGTATATCAGACCACACAATTAAAAGTTTTAAGTTGTGTAGATTAAAGTTTATATAATTAAATCACTTGTAAAACAAATATACATAAAATTTTATTATAAAAAATTGTAGTAATTATCTTACGAAACAACATAAAAACTTATTTTTTCTAAGAAAAAAAAAGGAATGAATATCTTATGCATTATGAATTAAAAATAGGGAACCTTAAAAATAAGACGATGACTAACCGTCTAACCGTAACATCTTAATCGGTAAGTGGGTTTTGGACTTTTTTAGTCAGCTTGATTTGATTTGTGTTTTAGTTTTATTTTTCACCAAATCGTGAACATCTAATTATAAAAAAATTAAACCAAACTAAATCTATGGTTTTTATTTGATTTGTTTTTTAATTTTAAAAAACCAACTAAATTAATTTTATTTTGATTTAAAAAAATAATTCAAATTGAATCATCAACACTGTTGTTTATAATAATTGATTGTAAACCAAATCACTATTATATAGAAATTGAAAATTATTATAATATTTTAGGAACTCCAAATCCTAAATTTATATTCATTAAATGATTGTATAACTGTGTTTTGTATAGGTAAGTAGAGTAACAAATAAATTTAATGGGATTTTAGCTCGTGGACTCTCTTTGGAATATGTTTGCCAAAGACGCGTTACTCCATTTGTTAGCTGCTAATAAGGGAGAGCCAAAAGGGTCAATAGAGTTTTTTTTTTAATTCGATTCGTTTTTGTTATCTCCCGTTCATTTTTACTTGTCGAAGAAGCAATAAATAGATAGTTTCTGTTGGATTAAGGTTTAAATGTGTGATTTTATAAGAGTTACGTTTAGTTAATTGATAATTTATGAAGATAACATTCACATTTATGATCATTATTCTTGTAACATTTTACCTCCATAACATCAAGGACATAGTAAATTACATTTTTTAGAATTCAAAATTCATAAATTCAGAAGTCCGAAGACATGCATGATATGTATCTAACTTAATATTACAACAACAACAACTGAAATCTTGAAGCAACATGAGAAATAAACATAGTAAAAAGTACAGAGAACCTCTCATTCTCTGTATATTTCTTGCAAAATTAGACAGTAAGAGTAAACCTCTGTTCCATTGGATAAACAATCATATTTTCCCTCCTTCTTAGATAGTTCCAAATTGGTTCACCACTCATCCTCCTTCTCTGAAAATACCATTCTTCTTCTTCTTCTTCAATTTTTTGTATAATTTTCTCGAAAATCCAAAGTAGCATTTCGCCTCCAGAAAGCAGAAAATAGAGGAAATACAAAACAGGGGAAACAGAGTCCGGGAAGAGAACAGAGGCAGTGGAAGCCAAAGACAGAAAACTATAGAAAACCATAACATGGTGTACCAGGTCGGAGAATTTCATGTACATATAATGACAAGAAAATTTCAGCTTAATAGCGTATATTAAACAGTATAGGAGCAAAGAAGTGACAGAAACTCTCATGGTTTTCGGATGTGTCGTAAAAGGATCAGTCTTGTAATTGCCTTGATATTTTAGCTGTAGAAAATTGAGGAGAACAGTGAAGACGAATCCAAAAACTGTGAGGGAACAAGTTGTGGTGCTCTGTTGGTGGTACATATAGAAAATGTAGGATTGTGTAGCCATGAAAGTGGAATCTGCTTGGAACAAAAATAGGCCAATTCTTGAGTTATTTGCCATTTGAAAAATTGAAGTTAAGAGATAATGCAAGAGAGTATTAATGTGTGTATATAGAGATGAAGAAGATAGAATTAACAGTTGATTTAATGTGTATATCTACAAGTACCTTTTTCTTCATTGTGGATCAATATTTTTATTAAAATGTCCACATTTACATCTTAGGTT
>JAJOOO010025879.1:0-23111 GCA_029582685.1 Solanum piurae | reverse complement strand
AGATATATGGAAATTACAATTATAGGTGTTTCCGTAGCACATTTTTAAGAACTTTTTGGGTCAAATTCAAATATAATCATTTCATTAGTTCTCGACTCCAAACTCACATATGAGGCTCTAGTTTCACTCTATCATTTTCCGGGTCGTTACACGTGGTTTGAGACATCCTAAAATTTATCCCAAAACCTTATGCTCTAATACCAAGTTTGTCATGACCTAGGGGTAACCCCTAGACGTAACATGGCGTACTCAACCCCGAAGGGGTCTCATACAAGACCTTTGCATCATAACATAGGTAATAGAATTGAAAATACGGAACAATTTAAAACTTTTACAATCAACGTCATATTTCATAAAAGCAACAAGCGGAAGTCTTTCTCTACTCTTTGTATCAAACCATCTAATACAACTTTAGAATAAACTCTTGGGACACAGCCCATACAATAGTCTAAGAATATAAATAAATGACATAAAGGTAAAGTGAATGTTTTCCTCGAATCTATGAGGACTCACCGAGGTCTTCAACTCTTCTATGTCCTTGAAACCTAGCCTCCAAAGCAACTCAAGCCTCCAACCCTACATTTGGTTAGAATGTAGGCAATATGTGTTAGTACAAAATATACCAAGTATGAAAGCTAACACAACATTATAAGATCATCTCAAATGGTTAGTCAACATAAGACATAAGCATATGAGATAAGAACAATAGAATAATCATCAAAACAAGCATCATATAAACACAAGTCGACATAAGACATATTTAATGAGCATTGGAGACACAACATGTTCATAGCATAGTCTTTACTTAGACTTTCATGACTGCATACTTTAACGTTAAGTCCTTCATATTACAATAGAACTACTTCACAAGCCACCTCCAAGTATATTTGTGCAATGCAAGGATAGCATCCCATACTACCATACAAGCTAAGTACCTCTCTTTGGTCATTCTTGGGCATAGTCCACCTTCACATTCAAGACTTAGGTCTTCATGTCATCTTAATTATAATTTATGTGCATGGTCAACTCTTAAGCTTCTCTATGCCAAAGGGGTACCATACTTCTAAGTAACCACAAGACACACTTGTTCAATGCATGAAAGGCATCCCATACTACCCTTCACACTAAGTATAACCTTGAAGTCATCCAAGTCATATTCACTCTACTTTGACCTCATAATTAGGTTAACTCCCTTAAGTAAGGGAATCTCTCACCTTTAGTCAATTATAACTAGGAAAGGCAACTCTAGCACAATCCTATCTCCACACTTCTCTTTAGTGACCCTAAGTCATACTTGTGCAATGCATGCATAGCACCCCATAATACTATACATGCTAAGTACTACCTTTAGGTCCTCATGCTAACACTTCTTGGTTTGGAACCTAGTTCCTCTATTTAACTTTAGAACACTATGAGGTACTCTCTTAAGCACATCTTAGTTCATTATTAGGTTGAACCCTATGAGATACTTCCTTTGGCATGTCTAATTCCCTCTTCACATGGACCCTATGACATACTACCTTAAGCATGTCTATGTCCACTTATACTCTTGAATACTATGAGTTACTTCATTAAGTAAGTCTTAGTTCAATTCTGCTTTAGAACACTATGAGATACTTCTCAAGCATGTCTTAGTTCATAGGATATGGAGATTGCTACTAAGAACATTAACTCAACTATGTGAAGGCTCCCATCTCATGAGACCTAATTTTGGGAGATGGGTACTATGTAAGAGTACCCATTTTTTACTTGGATAGTCATCACATCAACTAGGTGTGGCTCTCCTTTCTTCTTGGAGTCAGGACCCTATCTTGTGTGACACTCCATCTCATCTTCAATATCCACTTGAGGCCAAGCATACACCTCAAGGTTTACTTGTTAAGCCTAGCTTAACACTCATCTCTCATGGAAGGATGTCCTTGACAATCAATCCATAATCAAGTGATTCTATCACTTTCATCTATCAAGCATTCATAAGGTAGGTTAGGTGAGTATAGGCCTTTCACCATAATCCAACGTATTAGACTTCTATTCTATTTTAGATTTTACTCTAAAAGCTTTTACATAAATATTTAATCACATTAGCTTCACCTTAAAGCCCTAGCTATCATGATCACAACCTTACTCTCAAGGTTTCTTTCTTAATCTCTTCTTTATACCTAGATTTCAAGGTAATTTGATCACATCTTCCATTACTAGGTTATTCTAAAGGTTCACTTCTAACTTTACAAGTCAATATCAATCATATACAATAGAGTCTAGTTCAATTCATGATTATATGATCCTAAATTTGATCAATTACTACACATAACATTGAATTAGGAAGATCACATATGAACCTTCAACTTTGCCTCTAATGGCATAAACCCCCAAAGATAACAGTCATCAATTTGGATTAGGCTTTATCATAGAAATCACATGAATTCATCATAATATCATTAAGAAAATATAATTCAACCATAATTGGATGGTATCCACTATATTGGAATCACATCAAAATCCTTCCCACAATGCAATCACAACCTAGCTAGAATTGCGTTCTTGAGTTCACAATTGGGGGGGGGAGGAGGACTATGCGGGATCCATGGGTGGAAGAACCCATGGATGAATAATCTTCACATACCTTTGATCAAATCCCTACACCAAGCTTGAATCCATGGTGAAAATCTCCCTAAGTTGCTGCCCTCTTCTCTTCTCTTCTTCTTCTTCTTCTTCTTCTTCTTCCATTCTAAAGAGATGATTTTTGGAGAGAGTTTTGGGGTCTTTAGATGAATGAGTTAAAGTGATTATTTTAGGGTCTATTAACTATTTATAGGAGGTCAATTAAATAACTAATCACCCCTCCTAACCCCTAGAATAATTAATTAATAAATTAACCCCCAACTCCTCACTTAAAACTAAATTACCAAAAACTGGCAGTATTCACCACGGACCGTGGATGGGTCTACTGGACGTGGTTTGGGTCCGTGGTTTGGACCTGGGGCACATATGTTGCAGGTCAACTAAGGCCTGACCTACGCCCATGAACTACGGGGCGTAGGTTGATCTACTGGCCGTGAATGGCCAACCGTGGTTCACCATTTTTGACAGCTTTTGGGGACTGTTTTGGGGTCCTCCTCAATGACCCCTCGGGTGGTCCTTGGGGAGTCGTACCCAGAATTTTAACCCCTAAACATGTCATTCTATGTACGTGAACCACTTTTACAGTTTTAACCCTCATACGACACTCTAAACCTCAAACCAAAGTCTTTAGAATTCACTAGTTCAACTAACTAATTTACGGGGTGTTACACTTCCCTTTGCCGTGAGTGCAGGGAAATTTTTTCACTTGATGATCACTCTTTCCTCAACCATATCACCCATTGGCACCGGCTAGGCACTTTCCATAATGCTTCTTTCTACAATTGGTGCAAATAGGTTTAGGAAATGGAGACCCACTACCTTTCTCTAGGTCAACCCTAAGAGTGCTTGAAGAATCTTGGTTTGGAGATCTCTTTTTCAACCTTGGTTGACCTTGCTCATCGGATATAACTCTCTTCATCTCCCTATTCTTCCTCTTAAGTTTGGACTCCTCAATTGATTGAGCATATACCATAAGCCTAGAGATGTTCATGTCATCATGGATCATTGTCTTACGGCATTCTTCCTAAACTAGGTTGGACACACCCATCACATATCTACTCATCTCATCCCTCGGGTTAGACACTAAAGATGGAGCATACTTAGACAATAGTGTAAATTTCAAAGAATACTCTTGAACGTTTAATGATTCCACCGATTAGAATCATTTAGGGCTATATTTTAATAGAAATTGTGTCCTTAAATGCTTATTTTATCTCAATATCTGATGAAAACCCGTAATTTTCAGGTATTTGAAGTTTGAAGGAAAGCATGGACACTACTTCGCAAAAAGGAACGAAAACGCTGAAAAGAACAAGAAAATCAAGGCCTGAGGATCGCCGAGTCCACTTGATGAGTCGCCAAAAGGTCTCACTTCACCTTTTGTTCCAGTGTGTTGAGCCCTGAAGGAAAGGATCAAGTTAGCGGAAAAAGGGAGTAGTCGGTGCATCACCGAGGAGTTCCGCGAAGCAGTACTATGTCGCCCAATGACCCAGAGCACGACGATGCCGAAGGATGGTGCAAGACGGTGACGAACTACACCAAAGGGCGAATCGCCGAGTTGATCGGCGATTCCGACTAATGTCACCGAATGATCCGCTGCAGCACAGATTTTTGAAATCTATAAATACTCGTTGAGAGTTATAGCTTAGTATCAGATTTTCAATATAAAACAATTAATATAATTTTACGTACTTTTTATTTTTGCTCCGAGTTTGAGAGGGTTTTGGAAACTTGAAGAAGAAAAGGGTTTCATCTCCAAGGGTTTGGACTTGGGTCTCTTGGATACTTCATTCTTGGCGTGTCACAAGACTTAAATATTCATACCCACTTGAATGCAAGCTCATTTAGGTATAAATTTATATCTTTTGATGTGTGGCTGAAAACCCCAATTCTTGGGGTGTGATTTAGCGAATATGGGTTAAGATTGTTGTTGGTACTTTCTTGCTGATATATTAGATGTAGTTTAATGGTGATTTCTTTTAGTAGTTGTGGATGAATTTAACAAATTTGTAGTTGCAAATACAAGTTTATTTATGTGTTTTCGGTTTGTGAGAGAAAGAGGTCGCAAAACCAAGACTACTAGATTGATTGCCTAAAGAGTGGGTCGACATGAGGCTCAGCTATAGAGAGTGAACCCTAGTCCCATATCCTAATACTCATCTCGAGAGAGTGAGTGGGGTAAGGCGTAGGCAGGTCTTTATGCGGCAAGTGGGTGTCCGAGAGGAACCCATTTGAAATGGGGTAAGTTGCTCGAGAGAGAATATATTCCCACTTATAGCTTAGCCTAGTCACTATTACTCTATAAATTCTCTATCGAAAGCATGTACTCAATAATTTAGTTTAACCCGTATTCCAGTCACATCCCAAGAATCCCCTCTCACTCATAGATTTCTTTGCTATTTCTACTGTTTGTGCTATACTTGTGACAAAAACCCCAAATCGATATTTGACACTTTTATGTCCCCCTTTAATTTACAATTTTTTTAATCGTTAATGTCTTTAGTTACGACTAGTTAGAACTAAATTTTATTTTTCTATTAATTCTCAAAACCACTCCCTTGGGACTGACCCCAACCCTTAGTTGGGATATTATACTATTCCACGATCGTAGACACTTGCATTAGAAGTTGTGCCATTGATTACACAAACATCAAAATGGCGCAGCTGCCGGGGAGTGTGTTATTTGAAAATTCTTAGATTAGTAAAAAATTTGTTCTTATTAGTTGTAGTCTGCTTACCTAATTTTTAATTTTGTTTTGAATATTTGTGTGTTGCAATAGCCATATGAGTGTGAATGGCGAAAATAGTTGCCAAGCAGGCCACCAAGTGGGTTATGCTTTTCATCGATACGATATTGATGATATTAATAGTGTGTACAACTCGGCCCAAGTGGGTGAGATGTATGCAATTTGCATGCCACAAGCAGACGGAAGTGCAACATTTGAAGTTACTAGCACAACACTCCATCTCATACATTCAAGAGAATTATATGGAGGGTTGGAGCATGAATATTCGTATGAACATATACTAAGCTTCATAGAAGTGTGAACCCCTCTGTCATTCAAGAATCTATCGCAAGAATGCATATGGCTGCGCTTATTTCCATTATCATTAATCGGGGAAGCCACTAAGTGGTTGGTTGAGCTTCCAAATAACTCCATCAAGTTATGGGACGAATTGGTTACGACTTTTCATGAAAGATTCTTCCCTCCATCAAAAATGATGAAACTGAGAGACAACATTCAAAATTTTAATCAAAAGGAGGGTGAACCAATTCACGAATCATGGACACGATTTAAGAGAATTTTGTGAAAATTTCCAACGCATGGACTGTCGAGTGAGTTATTGCTCCAATATTTTTACCGTAGTCTGGATTCAGTTAATAAAGGAATAGTTGATCAGCTGGTGCAAGGAGGAATTATGTTACAATCATTTGAAGTAGCCTCATTTCTCCTAGATGGCATGACTATAGTAAATCAAGCATGGTATACAAAAGATGATGAAGTTTCCCCACTGTGCTTCAGATTAACGCAAGAACAACTCGATAAAGAAAGGGAAAGGGACGAAAACATCAAAAAGATGTTGTCTCAAATGGAAGTGATACACGAGCACATGAAGGGGACGTATGGAGTATTTTGAGTTGAGGAGGGTTCTCCTTCTGGTTACTTAATACCGGGGTAGAATCAAGGTTGGATTTCCAAAAGAGTTGAGGGGGGTTCTTCATCCGGTCATTTAAGACCCGGGGAGAATCAAGGTTGGAACTCCACAAGATATGAGAAGGGTTTCCACCCACGCTATCAATAGGGCGGAAATCAAGGTTGGAATCATTATAGGATTGAAGAACCAATGAGATATTGGCACGATTGGGCTGAGCAAGATGACCATAAGGAAGACCGTACTCAAGTGAGTGAAATCCCAAAATCAAAAAGGAGTGCAAGTAGTCCTCGGGTAATGATATATTGTCACGCATACTTGATAAAGTTGAGGGCTCTGACGATTTAATAAAAGGAATGAGAGATGACTTTCATCACTAAACAGTAAAGTGAATTCTCATGTTGATGCCATCAAAACACTAAAAGGTCAATTGAGTCTATTATCACCGCAATTAACATCCAGGACACTGACAAAAGATAATGAAAGAGGGTTGGCTGTGGTAACCCGTAGTGGAAAGATGGAAAAAGGTAATATGATGGAGGATAAGGACCCTCGAATGCAGGAAGAGAGCCAAGGTATAGACGAATAAGAATCGCCTATTCCACAAAATCTTACCTAAGAACCACAAAATGATGCAGAGAAACATGTCCAAGCTCCAAAAATCACGCACCCATTACCCAAAATACCTCCACCATTTCCTCAATGTTTGAAAAAGAAGAATGAAGATGAGAAGTTCAAAAACAAATTTTTAGTATTCAAGAACTTATCAATTAACCTTCCTCTGGTGGAAGCATTGTTGGAAATGCCGGGATACACCAAATTCATGAAAGAGCTAATTACAAAGAAAAGGAGCCTGGAGTATGAAACGATTGAGGTACCCCATAGTTGCAGTGAAATTATGAAAAATGAGTCAATCACTAAGAAAGAAGATCATGGGGCATTCACAATTCCATGCACAATTGTCATGCTCCAATTCGCTAAAGCTTTGTGCGATTTAGGAGCAAGCATTAACTTGATGCCCTATGCAATATACAAGCAACTTGGTTTGGGTGAACCAAAGGCAACCACAATGAGACTCCTCATGGCTGATCGATCAATCAAGCACCCAGTGGGGATACTCCATGACAAATTAGTACAAGTAGATCGGTCATCTTTCCGGCTGATTTCGTGATTCTACATTGTGCGATCGATGCTGAAATCCCCATTATTTTGGGAAGGCCATTCTCAGCTACTGGGAGAGCATTGGTTCTAATGAGGATGTTATAGATGAGGTGACCTTCAACATTTGTAAATCCATGAAGCAACCAAGTAATATCCATGTGATGTCTACTGAGGATGTTATAGGTGAGGCAGTGGCAAGTGTTAGCCAATAAATGTGTAAGAATGAACCCCTTGAATATGTGCTTGCCAATTATGATGAATCCGAAGTTTAGGGATATGAGGAAGTGGTAGCTGCCTTATCAGGGTTAGGAGTATATTCAATAAATCCAATCAAGTTGGATATCGACCTGAAAAACAAAGAAAGTTCTCCTGCAAAGCCATCAACAGAAGAACCACCAAATCTGGAGTTGAAAGCCCTACCCTCTCATCTCAAATATGCCTTCTTAGGAGCCAATAATACTTTACCAGTGATTATCGCAGCCGATTTGCTTGAAAAGCAGGTGAAATTACTCATTGAAGTACTGCAGAAGGATATAAAACCTATTGGATGGACAATAGCCGATATAGTAGGAATTCCTCCTCGCATCTATACCCACAAGATTCGGTTTGACAGTGAATGCAAACCTAGTGTGGAGCATCAACATAGATTGAAGCCTCCAATGTAAGAGGTGGTGAAAAAGGAGATAATCAAGTGGTTAGATGCGGGAGTGATCTATCTTATTGCAGATAGTAAATGGGTAAGTATGGTGCAATGTGTACCGAAAAAAGGAGGTATAACCATAGTCCCAAATGCAAAAGGAGAACTTGTACCGACAAGACCACTGACTGGGTGGAGAGTATGCATGGATTATCGGAAGCTTAACTCATAGACCGAAAAGGGCCACTTCCCAATGCCCTTTATGGACTAGATACTTGACTGGTTATCAGAAAGGGGGTAGTATTGCTTTTTAGATGGGTATTATGGTTACAATAAAATCTTAATTGTACCGAAAGACCAAGAGAAAATAACTTTTACCTACCCATATGGAACATTTGCATTCAAAAGGATGCCATTCGGGTTGTGTAATGCCCCAGCAACATTCCAGCATTGCATGTTGTCTATTTTTGCGGATATGGTCGAAAACTATATGGAGGTATTCATGGATGACTTCTCAGTCGTAGGGGATATGTTTGAGGAATGCTTGACACACTTAGGACAAGTGTTCCACATATGCGTGGATACAAACCTTGTTCTCAATTGGCAAAAATGTCACTTTATAGTGAAAGAAGGTATCGTTCTTGGGCACAAGGTGCCGCAAAAGGGGTTGGAGGTTGACAAGGCAAAAATTGAGGTCATTGAGAAATTTCCCTCGCCAATTTCAGTGAAGAGTGTTCGCAACTTCTTCGGTCATGCAGGTTTCTACCGAAGGTTCATTAAAGATTTCTCAAAGATTGCACATCCACTATCCAAACTCCTAGAGAAGGAAGTGAAGTTCTATTTTGATGATGCTTTTATGGCTGAATTTAAGTGTTTGAAAGAAAAATTAGTATCCACCCCGATTATCGTCAGTCCTGATTGGTCTGAATCTTTCGAAGTAATGTGTGATGCTAGTGGTATGGCATTGGGAGTAATGTTGGGGCAAAAGCGCAATAAACTATTTCACCCAATTTACTACGCAAGAAAAACACTGAATAGTGCTTAGCGAAATTATACAATCACTGAAAAAGAGTTGCTCGCAATGGTCTATGCATTTGAAAAGTTCTGGGCATACCTGCTAGGCACAAAAGTAATAGTACACATTGATCATGCTGCACTCCGCTACTTAATGGCGAAGAAAGATGCAAAACCAAGATTGATAAGGTGGGTGCTACTATTACAAGAGTTTGATTTTGAGGTTAAAGATTGAAAAGGCTGTGAAAATCAAGTGGCCGACCACTTGTCATGGTTGGAATGAAGGGAGGATGTCGGGTGTGAGGTCCACATAGATGACTCATTCCCCAATGAATAGGTGTTTGCTATGTCTCTCTAACCTACACCGTGGTATGCAGATTTTGCAAATTACATTATGAGTGGATTGATGCCGGATGAGCTGACCTTTTACCAAAAGAAGATATTCATGTTAGACGTTAAAAAGTACTTTTGGGATGAACCATACTAGTTTTGAGAATGTGCTAACCATGTTATTAGGAGGTGTGTTCCAGAAGAAGAAACAATAGACATTCTCCATGCTTGCCATGCATCTCCAGTAGGAGGTCACCATAGTGGTATTTGCACTGCCGCTAAAGTCCTCCAAAATGGTTATTACTGGTCATCCTTACACAAGGATGCACATGAATTTGCAAAGAAATGCTCTCAACGTCAGCAGCAAGGCGGCGTGTCTAGAAGGAACGAGTTGTCTCTCACTCCTATTTTGGAAGTCGAGCTATTCGATGTATGGGGGATCGATTTCATGGGCCTATTTGTGAGCTCATTTGGAAATAAATATATCTTGGTGGCTGTAGATTATGTCTCCAAATGGGTGGAGGCCATCACACTGCCAAACAAAGAAGGAAAAAGTGTTGTCCAATTTCTGAAATGCTACATCTTCGCAAGATTTGGCACTCCTAGGGGAATCATTAGCGATGGGGGTCTTACTTTTGCACTAGGTGGTTTTCAATGGCACTGAGCAACTATGGGGTGAAACATAAGTGAGCAACCCCATATCATCCCCAAACAAGTGGCCAAGTCAAAGTGTCAAATCGGGAAATCAAAACCATCCTGGCAAAGTCAGTAAATGCCAACAAAACTGACTGGTCTAGAAAACTCGATGATGCACTATGGTCATATCAGACCGCTTACAAAACACCTATCAGTATATGTCTCCATATCAGTTGGTTGATGGTAAGGCTTTTCATTTGCCCGTCGAGTTAGAACACAAAGAATTGTGGGCATTAAAAGCTTTAAATTTGGACTGATCAAAAACTTCAAGGGAGAGGGTGGAGCAGTTAAACGAACTGGATGAATTTAGACTCAGATCGTATGAAAGTTCAGTTATCTACAAAGATAAGATGAAGAAATGGCATGATGCTTAGTCAAGCGGGACTTCAAGGTAGGAGATTGGGTTTTGTTATACAACTCTAGACTTAGACTATTTCCCAGAAAGCTCAAATCCAAATGGTCTGGACCTTTTAAAGTAACGCGAGTATTCACCAATGGTGCAATAGAAGTTGGAGATCAGGAAGGACATCCATTTAAAGTGAATGATCAACGTCTGAAATTATATTTCGGGGATTTTCAAGCAATTACTTTGGTTGAAGTGGTGTATTTAGAAGACGCCTGAAGGCGCTACTGCGTCGAGCCACGACGTTAACTAAGGCGCTATTTGGGAGGCAACCCAAAGCCATTTATTATTTTCTTTTGCATTGATAAAAATAATGATGTGTTGATTGTGCAGATGGAAGTATGGAGAGTGAACAAAAAGTGCATATTGGCGAGCAATAGATTCATTCGGGGAGTCACCAAAAGGGTCGGCGAATCCGATCTTATCCGCTGTTTGACTCAAGACACCGTCAACATTGGAGTCTGTCAAATTCGGTAAGCTTTGGAAATTATTGGCGAATTGCCAACCATGTCGGCGAGCACAATGGAAATCGCCAATTCTACCCCCGTAAACCAAAGGTTTTGTAAATTATGGCGAAGAAACTAAACAATCGGTGCTCCGCCGAGTGAGTAGGTGAGCTTAACTAATGTCGCCAAGTAGGCAAAAATTGGACGGTCTTTGCAAGCCAAAGGTTTAAAAGTTTTAACTTCATTCACTTTCCCTCACTATTCATCTGTCCAAACGCACACCAGCACTCTAGTTTTTATATTTCTTGAACTTTTGGAGTATTTTGTTTCATTGATTTGTGCGCGGACATGGATTGCAATGTCGTCTAACTTCTCGGTAGCATTTCAATCAATACAAAAGGTTAGCTTCTTAATACCCGTAATTATTTCATCAGCATTATACTTATTTTCATACTCTTTGGCATTGTTAAGATAAGATGAACCTCCCTGATTGGATAGAATTGATTAAGTATCGATTGTTATTTGATAACCTTGCTTAAACAGTGAAATCATGCTCTCCGATGTATCTAGACGAGTTAATGTGTGATGGGTGGTATTCCTATTTATGGGTCTTAGTTAAATTTGTGCTATTTGTGTTTAAATGGTATTCTGGGGGGTTGCGGGGACGATTTTGAATAGTTGGGTAAAAAGTAGGCACTATAGGTGATTCGGCGAGCTGTGACGAGCTCGCCGAACCACTCTGTGGTTCGTCTTACTACCCCAGCTCGCCCTTACTATCATGCATTATTTGTTGTAGTTGCTGTAACTTTCGGCGAGAAATACGGGATCACCAAGTGCACTCAGCGACTCACCGAGTGACACCTTAATTGCCTTTTGTCTGCACCCCTAAATGCTTCTGCACTGTGACCTTCGGCGGATTGTATGTGGCTCACGGAATGTATTCGGCGGCATGCCGAATGGATTATCTAGTCTTTCTGCAGATGAAAGTCTCTGTTTTGGTTGCCAAATATGTTCTAACATTATCTCAAAGACTTTGTAGACATGGCCAAACCAAAAGTTGCAGGAAGGAACATGCCACCCAGACACATAAGAGCACAACAATTCAGAATAACTGACAAGAGCGAGAGCAAGGAAGCAAGTTCAAGTAGGAGGATTCACATTGACCCTGTTATCCCTTCTTGGGCTCGAGGGTTCGTCAATGCGATACATGCCTTCAAAGCAGCACATGATTTAGATAACATGGTTGACGCAAACATCGCTACCGAAGCTGAAGCAGAGACAAAAGGAAACGAAAATCTGAAGCAGACTAACAACACTCCGGGCACTGATGCCCAGGCAGATGGAGAGACTACGTAGACAGGACTTTTCTTTACCTCCCTCTATGTATTCCTTTAATTTACATTCTGGATAATTTGTTATGTGCATTTGAGGACAAATGTTTTTATTTGTGGTGGGGTGAGGCCCACACCTTTTGTGTTGACTGTTGCGTTTGAGTATATATTTGGGATGTCTATTTATAAATTGCATTTACACTACTTTCTGTGAATGTTTGAGCTCATGGCTTCCTTTTGTTTTAAATTACAAAAATGATTTTGACGCTTCCGAAAAATTTTGCCACCTCTTGTGTGTTGAAACTGATTGTTCTTTTACAAAATTTAAGTCTCGGTTCTGATCAGTACTGATGACTTGAATAGCACTCTCAATCGAACAAACATGAATGCGCGACTACGACGAGGCCAAATGAAGCTGCATAGAAAATATGTGAACTCTTTGCATCTCGTTGTGATTAGCCATTTATCAAATCGAGTCTCTTATGATTATTGTTGCACACTAGCGAAAGTGTAGAGTCTTGTTTGACTTTGGTGTCGATGCCTTGTGTGATGAGCTTACTTTTAACCATGCATGATAGATCCTAGAATTTGCTCCGTTGGTCCAGTAAACTAAGTGATGATATCTCTTGATATGATCTTAGGCAACTTCTAAGAGTGTGAACCAATTTGACATATACCTCTTTTGTGACCTACCTTGTGAGTGTGTGAACCTCTTTTGAACACCCCTTGAGCCTTACCTTTCATTGGAAGAAACTTGATGAAACAATAACTTTTCTTTATCCACTACCTCTTACCCATGGTTTTAAGAAAAATGGAACCCCTCCATAAAAAGAAACAAAAAGAGAAAGAAAATGAAAAGTGAATAAGGAAAGTCTCCTCTTACCCATGGTTTTAAGAAAAATGGAACCCCTCCATAAAAAGAAACAAAAAGAGAAAGAAAATGAAAAGTGAATAATAGGATGACTTTTGATCATTAAAGAGAATGATGAAGGAAAAGGAAAGGAAGTGTTGTGAGCACCACATTTCATGAGGATGAAAGTCACTGAGCCTAAATGACCATATCTTTCCACTCAGCCCCATTACAAGCCTTGAAAAAACCTTCTTTTTAATCTTGAGTGAGCTGAAACAAATGTTGATTGGAAAATATGGGCAAACCTATGGGTGAAAGCATGCATTGTGTTCTTCCTTGTGAGAGTGAGCGTTGCATTTGATTCCAAAACTTTAGATGATTAAACCTTTGTGTGTGAAATTGGAATCACTCCTTGTGTAGGGGCATTTGAACACTTTGGTTGAGCTTGAACTTGCATTTGAAGCAAGTATTGTGAGCATGAGACTCTTTGATATTGGTGAGTCACAACTTGAATCTTTTAGTGCACATTTGATCCTTGCATAAGTAAATTGAACCTTGTTGTGTGCATTCATAATTGAGTCTTGTGTAGCACTGTTTGAGACACCCTTTTTGAACAGCTGAACTTGAGTTTGCTTGAGGACAAGCAAAAGTTTAAGTTGGGGGTGTTGATGAGTCCACAGATTGGACTCATTTAGGGCTATATTTTAATAGAAATTGTGCCCTTAAATGCTTATTTTATCTCAATATCTGATGAAAACCCTTAAGTTTCAGGTATTTGAAGTTTGACGGAAAGCATGGACACTACTTGACAAAAAAGAACGAAAAGGCTGAAAAGAACAAGAAAATGAAGGCCTGAGGATCGCCGAGTCCACTTTGCTAGTCGCCAAAGGGTCTCACTTCGCCTTTTGTTCCAGTGTGCTGAGCCCTGAAGGAAAGGATCAAGTCGGTGGAAAAAGGGAGCAGTCAGTGCATCACCGAGGAGTTCCGCAAAGCAGTACTATATCGCCCAATGACCTAGAGCACGATGATGTGGAAGGATGGTGCAAGACGACGATGAACTTGGGTCTATTTGCTCTGAGTTTGAGAGTGATTTGGAAACTTGAAAAAGAAGAGGGTTTCATCTCCAAGGGTTTGAACTTGGGTCTCTTGGATTCTTCATTCTTGGCCTGTAACAAGACTTAAATCTTCATACCCACTTGAATGCAAGCTCTTTTAGGTATAAATCTCTATATCTTGATGTGTGGCTAAAAACCCCAATTCTTGGGGTGTGATTTAGATAATATGGGTTAATATTGTTGTTGGGTCTTGCTTGCTGATAGATTAGTTGTAGTTTAATGGTGATTTCGTCTAGTAGTTGTGGATGAATTTAACCAATTTGTAGTTGCAAATACAAGTTTATTTATGTGTTTTTGGCTTCCTCGAGAGATAGGTCGCGAAACCAAGACTACTAGATTGATGGCCTAAGGAGTTAGTCGACATGAGGTTCAGCTCAGGAGAGTGAACCCTAGTCCCATATCCTAACACTCAGCGCGCGAGAGTGAGTGGGGTAAGGCGTAGGTTGGTCTTCATTCCTTCTTGTGTTCGCCCTTCTTGTATTTATATCCTATAGACACAAGAGAAGGGTTAGGAAAAGTACTTCATAGAGTTAAAACTCTAAGGCATGACTTAAAGAGTAATGAAATAAATGAAGCTTCCGAACGTCTTATAGCCTCTCATTCATAAATGTGGCATGCTTCACACTATGAACAAGACTCTACTCAACGTGGCTTGTGAGACATCAATCCTAAAAACCATTCCCAACATCTTGTGCTCTGATACCATGTTTGTCATATACTTGAGCCTACACCCCGAGTGTGACACGGCGTACAAGACTCCAAAGAGCCTCATACAAGCCTCATAGCATTCATAACATAAGACATAAAGAAAATGGTACGAAATTAAAACTTTTAAACCATACAATCCAAAAAGTTTTATTTAAAACAACGGAAGTCTACTTGTCTCACATGGCCATCTAATACATATTTAGAATAAAAAATAGGGTCACATCCCTTTAACATAATCTGAAACTTAAAATGACATAAAAGGAAACTACTAAAGACTCGTATTCATCCTCGAATCTTCAGGACTCACCACTAGCTTAAAGATTAGTCAATCCAAGCTTTACTCCAAAGGAATCACCTTAAGATCCAGAACCTACACTTTGTAGTAAAAATAGAAGAAATATGGGTTAGCACACAAAAATGTACTAAGTATGATGATCATGCAAAAATCATGCTTTAAAAGGAAATTTTGATTGGAAACCATGCATTATGCCAACTTTGAGAGAACATCATGAACTTTAGTATAAGAGGCATAAGATACAAATATAATCAACATATAAGCCACTATTACACTTTGGAAACTTCACCTTAAGTAACCTTAAGTAACCCTAAGCTATACTTGTTCAATGTAAGAATAGCATCCCATACTACTATTCCTACTAAGTACCACTTTGATGCCACCTTATATGAACTTACCATTTTTCATACTCATCTTTACTCACTACCCATACATAAGGAACATTCACATTTAATAAGTCATGACAAGGAAAGGAACTAATAATAACATTTCCAAGTAAAGAATTCATCATTTCATTAAGCACTTAAGTCAACATTCTCCTTATCTTCATTATGGGCACATTCATTTCATTATACATTAAGACATTGGAGAATCACACCATGGCCCTCTCAAAGCCTACTCATGCAATGCATGGATGTCATCCCATACTACCACCCACACTTCATAGAACCTCTCAAGTAACCATAGCACGTATCTCACATGATTGTAATAAGCATTAACCGACGTAGACCATGAGAGCAAACCATGGAATCCGGTGTCTTACCCCCACACCGTAGAGAGGTGGTCTACTTGCCTAAGGTAGAACCGGTAACATTTTAACTTACGTGGATCCACTAGCTAATTACCTATGTGGGTACATAGTTATGGGATAAGAAAGATGTTCATTGAAACCCGACCTAACGTAAGGAGAGCTTCCATCTTACCATATATACTCGGTACTAAGCCTCCATTCCTATATAATAGTTCATTCACATTAACATTATTGTACTTGAGAGGAATGTCATTGGCCTATCGATCCAAGGTACATTATTGCACACATGAAAGGAATGCCATAAGCCTATCGATTCATGGTACATTATTAGGATAGCTTATTGAATCCCCGTGAAAGGAATGCGATTGGCCTATCGATTCAAGATTCATCATTTCATTAGTTCATTGACTCATTATGAAAGGAATGTCATTGGCCTATCGATTCAAACAAAGCCTTAGAACATTTCATTAGTCATTTATGAAAGGAATGCCATTGACCTATCGATTCAAACAAAGCCTTAGAACATTTCATTAGTCATTTATGAAAGGAATGTCATTGGACTATCGATTAATGTTCATTAAGTTAAGATACATTAGTCACACAAGAAGAGGATGCCCTAAGCCTACCAACTCAGGATGTAACATTACATTGAAGAAACCTTTCACATATATCATCATCACTCATAAGTATTAAATTGATAATAACCTTTCAATAATAACACAATTGCATTCTAGACATGATAACCTTACTTTCATTGAAATCACAAAGCATATACATAGCATCATGATTATACATCAATTCTTCATACTTTGCCCTTCAAGGCCATGAATAACAATTCACCAACACATCTAGATTACTACAATTTAGACATGAATAATGACATAATTCAATAAACTAAAGCAATATAGACATATTCTATTCACATGCTTCCATAATCAATCAACCCACATTATGAAGCCACAATTTAGTAATTTAGCAAATTCATGGGTTCTTGGGGGAATTTCATCATAAATCATCAATAAAACATCAATTAAATCATAATTCATCATAAATTATTCTTTAAAAATGTTTGAAGAAGGAACCCATGACTTAGAGTGAAACCCTAAGTTTTTGAGAAACTTGAAAGCTTTGAAATCTACTTTTGAAGGGACTCTATGAGTGAAAGCTACCCATAGATGAAAATCCACCATACCTTAATGGAGTTTTGCCCTAAATTTGAGAAGAAACACCTTGGTTCTTCAATCCCTATCCCCCACTTGTTCTTCATCTTCTTCTTCTTTGGGAACTTCTAGAGAGAGAAATTTTGGAGAAGATGAACTCTTTTAGTTTTTTTTGAGAATAATAGAGTAAATTGGGTGTTTAATGAGTTAGAATCATTTATATTTGTGAAATAAAATAATTAAAATCAACCCCATAAAATAACTAATTAAAAAGGAATTTACAAAAATGCCCCTAACTAGGCAACCCACTCCCAGGCATCACGAGAGGCCCTCACGAGCCGTGGTCAAGACCACGAGCCATGGTCATGCCCATGGTCCTTGGGCATGACTAAGGCTTGGGGTCTTGGCCTAAAATAATTAAAGTCATGACCACGATCCGTGGTCGAAACCACGAGTCGTGGTGAAGGTCGTGGTCTTGAGGCAGTGGCTAGGCTTCAAAGTCTTGCCTCCCACACGCCTAAGGGAACTTCACGAGCCCCTTCACCATCCATCAAGGGCACTATGGCTCGTGGTGGTGCTCTTTTTACCTTTACCAGTAGCTACCCTAACTAGGCACATTTCCCATGAGGCTAAGGCAACCCCACGAGCCTTCCCATGGTCTGTGGTCATGACCAGGAGCCGTGAAGTGGCTCGTTAAGGGGAGACTTGGCTTGGGTACTTTTGGGAGTGCACTGCCTCAGTAACCATGGGTGGCACCACGACTCGTGGTGGCCACCACGAGTCGTGAAGACCCTCGTGGTCATGGTAGGCAGTGGCTAGGATAGTTTTAGGCAGCCTTAGCCCCTTAGACATGGCCTTCACCCAAAACCATTGGCCCTTGCCCTTAACCCTTGACGTTAACCCTCACGTTTAGGCTCTATTTGAACCTACCAATTTTTGAGGTTTTACAGCATCCTATATCGATTCCTCCCTAGAGAATGTAACTTGTAGAGCTAAGAAAATTGAAGGAACAATTACAGGACTTGCTCGATAAAGGCTTTATCAGGCCAAGAACATCCTCATGGGGTGCTCCAGTGCTTTTTGTTCGGAAGAATGATGGCTTCTTATGGATGTGTATTGACTATTGACAACTAAATAAAGTCACTATTAAGAATAAATATCCTTTTCCATGGATTGATGACTTATTCGAGCAGTTACAAGGTGCATAATGCTTTTCCAATATTGACTTGCGGTCTAGTTACCATCAGTTGCGAGTTAGGGGAGTTGATATCTCAAAAATAGCATTTAGGATAAGGTATGGCCATTTTGAATTCCTTTTCATGTCGTTCGGGCTTACAAATTCCCCAGCAACCTTTATGAATCATATGAATCGGTTCTTCAAACCATACTTGGATGAATTTGTGGTTGTGTTTATTTATTACATTCTTATATATTCACGGTCGAAAGCTAAGAATGCAGACCACTTGCAAGCTGTATTGCACACTCTCCAAGATTGCACGTTATATGCTAAATTCTCTAAATGTGATTTTTGGCTTACTTATATGGCTTTTTTTCTCATGTTATTACAAGTAAGGATATTAAGGTTGATGGAAAATATAGAAGCATTGATAACTTGGTCGAGGCCCTTGAATCCAACAGAGGTTCGCAGCTTTTTAGGCTTGGCAGGGTATTATCAAAGGTTTATGGAGGGATTATCTTCTATCTTTGCACCACTGAAAAAATTGACACATAAGACAAATAAGTTTCAGTGGACCGAGGCATGTGAATAGAGATTTCAGAAACTAAAAAAAAGGCTTACCACCGTACCCATCCTAACTCTTCCAGATTGTAATGAGGGCTATGTTGTTTATTGTGTTGCCTCAATAATTGGCCTACGTTGTGTCCTTATGCAGCATGGTAAGGTTATTGCATACGCCTCTAGACAGTTGCGGAAGCATGAGCAGAATTATCCTACACAAGATCTTCAGTTGGCTGTAGTTTCTTAGCCCTAAAAATTTGGTGGCATTATCTATATTGGGTTCATATAGATATTTTCACCGATCACCAGAGCCTTCAGTATTTACTTAAGCAGAGGGAGTTGAACCTGCGATAAAGGAGATGGCTAGAATTATTAAAGTACTACGATGTTGACATTAAATATCATCCCAACAAATCTAATGGTGTTGCTGATGCGCTCAGCCGAAATTTCTTGGGTAGTGTAAGTCATGTTGAAGCTGATAATGCTAGAACTGCAAAATACCTATGCCTGCTAGTTAATTTGTAAGTATGCTTGGTAGATGCAGAAGGCAGAGGTGTTGTCGTTAATAATATTGCCGAATTTTCTTTTGTAACTGAAGTAAAAAGGTGGCAACATGAAGACCCTGATCTTAAGAAATTGACGGAAAGGATTCAACAGCAGCAACAACCTTTATTTGCGCTAACTGGAGATGGAGTCCTTAGATACCAGAGGCCCATTATTCCAGATATGTAGCTCACCCTAGAGCGACGAAGATGTATCAGGACCTTCGACAGAACTATTGGTGGAATGGTATGAAAAAACAAATTGCGGAGATGGTACCCAAATGTCCCAACTGTCAACAAGTTAAAGCAGAGCATCAGAGGCCTGGAGGACAAACCCAGTATATTGAGCTGCTGTTATGGAAATAGGGTATGATAAATATGGACTTCATCACTGGTTTGCCTCGTACTCCATGAAGGTATGATTCCATTTGGGTAATTATTGATAGGCTGACAAAATCTACTTATTTATTGCCAGTTAGAACGAGATATTCAGCTGAAGATTATGCCAAGCTTTACATTCAGGAGATCGTTCGCCTTCACGAAGTTCCATTATCTATTATCTCAGATCGAGGAGCTCAATTTACAACACATTTTTGGAGATTGTTTCAGAAGGGTCTAGGCACTCAGGAAAATCTTAGCACCTCTTTTCATCCACAAACTGATGGACAGGTAGAACGTACTATTCAGATAGTTGAGGATGTGTTACGTGCTTGTGTGCTGCATTTTAAAGGAAGTTGGGATCAACATCTACCTCTTATTGTGTTCCCTTATAATAATTGCTTTTAACCTAGTATTCATATGGCCCTTTACAAAGCACTATATGAATGGAAGTGTAGGCGCCTGATCGGTTGGTTTGAGCTAAGGGAAGCATATTTTCTAGGTCCCAATTTAGTCCAACAAGTGATTGAAAAGGTTAAGCTTATTAGACATCGGCTTCATACAACACAATGTCGGAAGAAGTCTTATGCCGATGTTCGACAAGTGAACATAAAGTTTGATGTAGAAGATTGGGTTTTCCTAAAACTATAGCCTATGAAGGGCATTATGCGATTCTAAAAGAAAGGGAAGCTAAGTCCTCTGTACGTTGGATAGTATAAGATTATTCAGAAGATCTGTATTGTGGCATACGAGCTTGATTTCCATTCAGACTTGGAAGTAGTCCATCGTGTATTTCATGTATCTATGTTGCAGAAGTACATTGGAGATTCTTCACATATTATACCCACTGAAAATATTTTTATCGCTGAAGATTTATCTTATGCAGAGGTACCAATAGCGATTTTTAGATCAGCAAGTAAGAAAGCTTCGAACTAAAAATGTATCTTCTGTGAAAGTGTTATGGAGAAATAACAACGTTGAGGAAATGACTTGGGAAGCACAAGAGGAAATGAGGAAGGAGTACCCCCAACTGTTTATGACTTAAGTGAGCCACATTTCGATAATTGGCAATTATTTCTTTACAACGACTAAATTAAATTTTTAAAAGCTTGAAAGTGCAATTTATATGTCTTCTTATGACATAGCTATACAAAGCTTAGTAGTTAAAACTTTCAAATTTTGCCTTTAGTTTGTGACTGTAACAAATATAGACTTGCAAATAAAGTACTATGGGAAAAAAAACTCAACCAAAGAATTGTCTGGATCCATTCACGGGTGAATGTTCATAAGAGGGTGAGAATGTAAGATCCCGTACTCTTTCTCTATTCTTGCATAATATGTGTGTCGTAGTTTTTCATGGTTATATGAGATGTATTTGACTTGGTATCGTACATTGGAGATTAATAATGCAAATGGGTGGAAATATCAAGGAAGTAAACTAAAGTTTTAGGTCAAAGGAACCACTCAGACAAAATTCCTGATTAAAGAAATGGCGCGGGTAGAACTTCACCCGTTTAAAAGGTTTAAATTATCTCATACCTTGGGGTAAGCTTATGAGTGTCTAACATGCTAAGAATAGTGTGTTATGAGGTTTTATAATAGCACAAGGTTCGTATGTTAAGTTTTGAAGTCAAGAAAATTAGCAAAACTAAGGTCGGCAAAAGCTTTCAAAGTTTCTCTAATAATATTTTCTTAACTTTGGTTCAAATGTATGGGATGTTTTCTACCAATATATAAAGATTTAGCAGGCCCATGACCTATAAAATCGGAGGCCTATGAGTCTAGTTTGTAACGCACAAAACCCCGTATCCAACAGACATCAGAGTAAAAAGTTATGAGGGTTTTACCGCGGACTGCCGGGCCAGAATTTGGGTCGCGATCCAGGTCGGGTAAAAATGTGGTATATCTGCTTACTCGACGTTTTAAGCCATGATAACAATTATTTGAACTCCCTAACCAGAAAGAAAGCTTAAGAGAGGGTTCTAATGGAGTTCTTGCATGATGAAAGTTAGTTTTTGACGATTTCTACCATTAAAGGTTGCCCCCGTGCCTAGAAACGTGATCTCTACATGTGGCAATCAGTTTCCCCTTCTATTAGCTGCATTTGGAGCAAGTTTTTGAAGATAAAAATTGGTAGTTATTGGTGTTTCTTCAAGGTTTACACTTGGTTAACTAAGGTAATCATCTCGGATCTCTTTTATGATTGTTTTTATGAAGTTCTACGGACGTTTCGTCAAGTTGAGGCCATATGGAAAATCAGCCGATTTAAGCTCAATTATGAATTGGTTATAGGTGCGTATCAGCTGTGTATATATAGTGTTTGTGAAGCTTAGGACATAAGAAAATACTTTCGTGAAGAAACTACGGTGATTCGAGCGTTCATTAGTAAGGTATGTTAAGGCTAAACTCTGTCCCTTATTTTAGCACCACTCCTGGGAAATTCCTAAAACGCCGAATGTAATAATTTGCTATTCTCTTGCTAGAAAGACCTTCAGTGAAAGGCATTGGGATCTCAGCTGAATAATTTTTGTGATTCTATTATTTAAATATTCCACTCGTGCGGATAAATAGAGTATTCGACATCTACATGTCATATTATCGGTTTTCTTAACTATATTTCCGCATGTATGAATTCTTATTCTTGTTTGGATGATGTGACTTAAGATATCACCGGAGACCCTTATTACTTGTAACCATCCCTCTTTCCCCACTAAAGTTATTATGAAAAATCTTTTAAGTAACTCACGATCTTCAAAACTCTCAAATATAACTTAAATGTTTAAACTACTAGAACACTTGGTTTTTGGAATACTTCTTTTATAAATTATCGAGGAACAAAGTTAGGAACTATGTAAATCACCTTAAATTTGTTATTAATATCTGCAAGGTTAGGTTTTCTTACTAAAATTTCAGTCAACTTTTCAATCTTATTTGGAAGAACATACAAGGTTCCATGAGATGGTTACATGTTATACGAAAGTGATTGTGGGGTTACGAGAACAAGGCTACAAACGGGCCAATATTGGAAACATGGCAACTGTAACATATAGGTGTTATAAATCCATGACATGACATGCTATGCATTCTACTCTCGATCTATAATCTGGAGGTATGGGGCCTATTGCCTATATTTATATGTATGAGACATCGATGGCCACATGTTGGCGTATATGATGTCGGTTAGCTACCAGGAATCACCACCATTGCCAGCATTTGGTTGGGTATGTCATGCATTTGCATATATATATATATATATATATATATATATATATATATATAT
>JAJOOO010025878.1:0-17622 GCA_029582685.1 Solanum piurae | reverse complement strand
CAAATACTAGAAAAAACTAGTATTTGGGAATTTGGGATATTTGCCAAAAATATTTGCCAAATAATGGCAAATTGTATGGACAAACACTATTTGCCAAATTTTTCCCAAATATTATTTGGGAAATCTATGGCCAAACGGGCCCTAAGAATCAAAATCCACGTAATACATAAAAAAGATCTGCTGAAATCAACTAAAAATAAAAAAATCAACAATTCGATCTGCTAAAAGTAAAAAAAAAAATATGATGAAGAAATCCTTCTACACTTTCTCATTTGCTCTATATCAATTCTTGTAGCTTTTTTTCACTTTCAACAATGGCGTCACCCATGGATCTCGACTCAAAGTCCTTATTGGAGCCTCCAACAACTCTTGATAAAATTGTAATGTACCATAATGTTGAAACAAATGCATTATACATTAATTTAAGAAACAAAAATAACTAGATACATTAGAAACTGAACTCATATGTATCAGAAAAAGATGAACAACAAAAAATCAAAAAAAAAGTAAACAATCTGATCTGCTAAAAGCAAAAAAAAAAAAGATGAATAAATCCTTCTACACTTCCTTTTCTTTTGCTCTGTATCAATTTTCGTAGCTTTTTTTCACTTTCAACAATGACGTCACCCATGGATCTCGATCCAAAGCCCTAGTCAGAGCCACCAATAACTTGACCTTTTCCTCCCTTTTTGTGGGTGTTTTTTCCCACAATCGATTTTGAAGTTGAAAATGCATCCTTCTTTGACTAAATTTGTAGGTGATAAGCTAAAAAATTAAAAATAAAAATCGATACCTGATGAAGTGGAAAGAAAAAAATGGATGAAGAAGAACTACCTATTCAATAACTTTCAATCATAAATCAGAAAGAGAAAATATTTGAAATTCAAAAATAGAGTGATGGAGATAATTGGTGATACCATGAAGTGATTTTAGGCGTGCAAAAAGGGGGAAAAAATTTTGGGTGATAGTTTACAGTAATATATCCAGAAAAGTAAGAGAAATTGTGGAAAACAAGAGATTTTTGTAATTTTTTAGAATGATAGAGAATAATAGAAAATATTGTAAAAAAGAATGTGTAGTTAGGTAATTTTTTCCTTAATACTTTGTTCATTTTTAATTGCCTATTTTAAATTTACACGCTTTTTAAAGAAATTATGATTAAAATAATTATTTTATTACAGTATCCATAAAAATTGATATATAGTTTTATCTCTTGGAAAATAAGTATCCAATGTTGAGGATAAAACATGATTTTTTTATTTTTTTCTTGATATATTAAAAGTGAAAATTTATTTTTTAGAATATTAGACACGTAAAGTTAAGTGAATGGACGGAATATTAAATAATTAATAACTATGATCATGCATTGAATTCTGCTTTTGCTTGTTCACTAATTTACACAAATATTCATCACATATGAAGATTGACATTTTACTCTCAAACCCACTGTTCGATCACAAGCTTATAATTAAGTAGTTCAATCACAAGTTAAATAACTATAATATAATATACTTTATATTAAAAAATTCTAAAACGTCTTCCAATGGACTCCTGTGGTTGGGATAGGGCACAGGGGAATTAACAAATTAAAGGTATCATTATTAGTTATTATCAATTTAAGGATAAATAAAGACGAAGGGTATTTTCGATATGGAGGGGAAAAAATATTTCATGATATAGTTTAATTTTTTTTTAAATAATAATTTATACTTGACGGGTGATTCAAATGCATTATGTATGTAATCAGTAATAGTTAGCAAAATAGTGAAAACTTGATCTTATAATTTTGTAGTTCTTGCCTGGTGATTTAATTTTGAGTGGCTAAATTATAATTAATTATTAGCTTCTGGTTTTAATTATCAGTCTTGTTACAAAATTTTAATGTAATGTTGCATGCATGAGTGATTTATATGTTGAGAAAGATTAGTGGAGAGAAAGGGTGTGATTTTCCTTGTAAGAAATAAAGAGCTAATAGAAGTATGTCATGCATTTGATGTGAAGTTTATTATCAATAGCAAGTTAGATTGATACTATTTTTTCGTCCATTTTTATTTGTCCAGTATCAACTTGAATATAATAAATTCAATGTTTTGGTAATGACTATATAGTTAAAAATAAGAGTAAATTAGGATTTAAATAATATATTATGTTTTGATTTTTTTATACTGAACAAATAAAAATGAACATTTATTTTTAATACAATGGACAAGTGAATGAACGGATGGAGTAATATAGATCAACATTGAAAAGCTTTTTGTTGTGCTTTAAATCTTGTTTTCTATCTCCTAATATATATGATCAAGGAGGTAATACATGCATTTCACCATGATCTTAATTTCCTCATGAATTAAGGGGAGATTAGATGGGTTGTAAGGACACTAGCTCCAACATAAATGCTTTGATACACAAATTCATGAAGCACTAGTGTATGATATTGGGATATATTTTAGGTAGACAAATTATATCTATTCTACTATTTAACGTAATTGTTTTAATATACGTTACTTGAGTTGAGGTTTTTTTGCTTCTTCTTTTTTCGTTTTAATAATAGTTTATCTATCTCCATAAGGTAGCGGTAAGATTTGCATACACTCCATCAGACTCTACTTGTAAAATTACATTAGGTATATTATATTAGTGATTGGTATATATGAAGTTTTACATAGTCAATTGTTATATGAGAGAGAAATAATTAACTAATTAATTAATTGTCTCATTTTAGTGTATATTTGGCTTTTGTACTAGCTAGTTCTGGCCAGCAATTGATCGGCAGAAACTGATGAACTCATAGTCAAAAGTGAACAGAGAAAGACAAGGTATAAAGAATATTGCAGTTATGTTAGCCTGCACGTTAATTAAAATTAAGATGAACTAACGAGGGTCGTGGTGGAGTGGTAAGTATGTGCTGCTTCATTTTTAACTAGAGGTTTCAAGTTCGAATTCCCTAAGTGCGGATTATTAGAGAGTGTTTTCCCTCCACTCTAGAACTTTCCGGCGAATAGACTCCCATGTAAATACAGAACATCGTAGGAACCAAAAAAAATTTAAGATGAAACTAAAAAGAGCCCATTTTTCATTTTAGTTTGTTAATAAAATGATAAGTATTGGAGTATCTTTTTATAAAAACTTAGAAATAATTTAATTTTAAATTTCTCATTTGACACTTAATTAATTAAATATAATTTATAATCACACTAATATTTCAAAAGTGTTTCCTTTTCATTTTAAAAACTAGGTATGCAGAAGGAATCATATAGAATGTCAGCATCCACCACTTTGTTTCATTTATTTGTCTCATATTTACTTCAAATTTGACTATTACTACTGTATATAGTTATTTAATTATAAGAATAGTATGGAAAAAAACATACTATAAAACTTTATTAATTTGCTAAAATAAACAAGTAAAGATAAATTTTAATTTTTAGTATAGGGTCAAATAAAATGAAAAGGAATAGTTACGACTATTTTAATTAGTTGTAAAAAATTGAGTTCCCGTCCCGTACGTCTTCTCTATATAAAGGTGTGGGATGAAGTAATATTGAAACTCACTTATATATTCTTATTCAAATTCAAATTAACTCACTAATTAATTGATTAAGTTGATAAGTAGAGAAAATGTGGAAGCTAAAAACAGCACAAGGGGAAGGATTATGGCTAACAAGCAGCAATAATTATATTGGAAGACAACATTGGGAATATGATGAAGAAGGTGGAACTCTTCAAGAAAGAGCTCTTGTTGATGAAATGCGCCAAAATTTCACAAAAAATAGATTCCTTCATAAACAAAGTGCTGATTTACTCATGCGTATGCAGGTCTGTTCACTTTTACGTGTCCACTATACTGAAAATATGTATTTATTTGTCACTTTTAACATGTCAAGACGTATTTTTTTTTCATGTTTTACCCTAGTTAAGGAAAGAGAATGGATGTGGAGCAATTGGAGGAAGAGTGAAGTTAGAAGAATCAGAAGATGTAACAGAAGAAGCAGTGAAAATTAGATTGAGAAGAAGTATAAGTTATTACTCAACAATTCAAGCACATGATGGGCATTGGCCGGCTGAATCTGCCGGCCCTTTATTCTTCCTACCCCCTTTGGTAATTACTACTTTTAAAAAATTTACTTAGGACCTATCAAAGTCATTTTCCCTCTCTATTGATAAGAAAAATATTTTTGGACATAAATTAGAGACTAGTTTTAATTGTTACCTTTTTTATTAGTATTTCTAAATTATTCTCCTAGAAAATATACGACTCAATCAACTAGTGATATTGTTCACTTTGAGTCTAAGCTCACACAGCTTTAAAACGCGTTATTAGGATTTAGGGTGTAAGGCATGCTTACTTATATACCCAACATTTTTCATGTGTTTTGTCGTTGTGGAACTTTTTATCTTAAGTTGTGGTGTTGTCACATACACCCCTTCTTATGAGGTTTACCCCCACCGCTTGGGATTTGCTAGACTCATCAGCACTGGGGGTTACCCCACTTTATCGGGATTTATCTAAATTCAGTTGAATTATCGCTCATACCGATAAGGCTGACACAAGAACGGTCCAGCCCGCTAGTGATATATTGTTTGCTCTAGGCCTAGATCCACACGACTTTAAAATGTGTCTAGTGGGTAAGACTTGCTAATTACTTATATACTCATATCTCATGTATTTTGCCGATATAAGATTTCTTATCTTAAAAAGGGGTGTTACATAAAATAGTTATGAACCTATTAAAAAGAAGAATAAATATGAAAAAAGGTCCAACAATATTATAATTCTCTTAAACTTGAAAAAATTTCATGAAAAAAATTTCGACAAATTCACTTAATATAAACGGGAGGAATATTACTTGCTACTTACAAATTTTCAATAGTAGTAACACGTACTTGTGCAGGTGATGGCATTGTATGTGACTGGAGATATGAATGTTGTTTTATCACCAGCTCATCAAATGGAGATTAAACGCTACACTTACAATCATCAGGTCATCTCTTGATTTTGAAATTTTATACTATAAGATTTTGTGATTTACAAATTTTGGAAATAATTTTTATTTATATATAATAATGTGGACAGAACGAAGATGGAGGTTGGGGATTTCATATAGAAGGACATAGCACAATGTTTGGGACAGTATTTAATTATGTAGCACTAAGATTACTAGGAGAAGATTGTGAAAATAATGCATTGGCTAATGGACGTAAATGGATCCTTGATCACGCTGGAGCTGTTGCTACTCCTTCTTGGGGAAAGTTTTGGCTCGCGGTATGTTATTTTATACTTGTGTTGATCGAGGATATCAAATAATATCGAAAAACATATCTTATATTAACTAATTTACTAATTTCAGGTGCTTGGAGTATATGAGTGGGATGGGTGCAACCCAATGCCACCGGAATTTTGGATTATGCCTACATTATTTCCTATTCATCCAGGTTAATTTCTAGATTATATTATATTTATCGATAAATTTTAAAAACAAGAAGGGAATTAAAAATAAATTGATTTTGTTATTTGTAATGCAGGAAAAATGTTGTGTTATGCTCGTTTGGTGTACATGCCTATGTCCTACTTATATGGAAAGAGATTTGTTGGAAGGATAACTAGTTTGGTGCAATCTATAAGAGATGAAATTTATATTCAACCTTACCATCAAATTGATTGGAATAAAGCAAGGAATACATGTGCTAAGGTTTGTGGAAAATTATTATATTTTTTTTTTTGTTTTATTGGAGTTATGTTATTTGGTCAAGGTTAATTAATAGTATAATAATTTCGTCTAGAAAATCATGGTTGGAGTTTTCTTCTCTTTAATGAGTCTTACAATTAGTCAAACCTCAAAGAGAGTACCAAACATAGAGTGAAAATTAACACAAAAAAAGACCTTTTGTTGAAATTAATTACGAGCACTAGTCAAAATATACAAAACATACACATTGAATATGTATATTATATGAATATTTATGTATTTTTTATGCATACAACATGTATATAATATACTTAGATACAAAAATTATATACATTCGTCGGCAATTATTTTTTAGAGCGGCGCAAAAAATACTGTAATTTCATCATTTTGCAATTCATTTTCTTTTGGATGAGAGAGAAGTGAATCGAGTATAGAAAGTATAAAATAACCATAGTTGTGTCAATTGACCTAGCTAGACATTATTGTTATAAAAATGAATATAATTAATTGTAAAAGCATTAAATATAATATGTGTTTTTCTTATTTATGATGATAATAGGAGGATCTTTACTATCCACATCCACTTATACAAGATACACTTTGGGGGTTCCTTCATCACTTTGCTGAGCCAATGTTAAAAAGATGGCCATTTAACAAGTTGAGAGAAAAGGCTTTGAAAGTTGCCATGGAACATATTCACTACGAGGACCAAACTAGTAAATACATTTGCATTGGATGTGTCGAAAAGGTATGCATGTAACTTACTAAATTTGTACCTCCTCCCTTCCATTTGTGGTGATGTTTCGCTGGCACCGAGTTTAAGAAAAAAAATAAGAATTTAAAATTTGTAATCTAAAATAAATTTTAGATATACAAAACTTGTTTCGATTCAATTGTCTAAAATTTCTGCAAGGAGCTCTGTTCGAGAGGAAGCACTGGCTCTTATTTAAATTTACCTTTCGGCCATTACAACATTACAATCAGCTTCTTATTGACTTATTTAAGTGATTAAAGGCTAAAATAACTTTTAAACATATTTGTAATATTTGGATTAAATAAAAAAGTGTTTTTAAGCACTTGTTTTTTAAGTCAAAAAGATAAAATTAAGCCTAAAGTCATAAGCCTATCCAAATAGGCTCATATTATCTGTCTCAATATAAGTGTCACTTTAGGTAAAATTACGTTTATTAAGAAATCAATAAATACAATGTGTAGTTTACTAAATTATCCATATTTAATAAATGTCTCTTGAAAATTGAATACTATTGAAAAGAAGGAGTATAAGGATATAACTGGAAAAAAACATATTCCCTCTGTCCGACAATACTTGTCCACTATTGATTTTGCACACTTCTTAAGAAACTATAAATTAAATAGAAGGGTAATTTTACTATAACACTCTTTGAATATAATAAATACAATGTCTTGATAAATGTAATAGAGAAATGACTATAATTAACAATAAGAATAAATTAGAAACTAAGTTTATCCATTGATTTTATAAAATAGACAAGTATTGTTGGACATCTCAAAATAGTATAATAGACTACTATTACTAAACGGAGGGAGTATAAATGTTTTGAATTTCTAAAATGATAGGAGTACTTAAGTGGGAAACAGAGGAAGCAATTGTGTGGCTATAAACTATCTCTATAAAATTAAGTTGCTTTTAAATATAAAAATATAATATTCTTTTCGAACCGACTAAAAAGGTAATGCCCTCATATATTAGAACATAGAGATTAATTAATTAGAGTTAGCTTCTAAACACTTGTGATCTAATATATAGTCATCTTAAAAAAATATATCTACAACATGATAAAATTTATATTACAACCGTGTTAAATTAACATAATAAAAATATAATAATTGTTTTGTTAGGTTTTATGTCTTATGGCTTGTTGGGTGGAAGATCCAAATTCAGAAGCATATAAACGTCACCTTGCTCGATTACCAGATTATTATTGGATATCCGAAGATGGTTTAAAATTTCAGGTTAATTTTCTATATATACCCTTTCTCTTTTTTCATGGCTCTAATACATATATCAAACCTCGAACGATAAAATTAAATAATTAGCTAATTAAAATTAGTACAATATGGTTTGCATGCAGTCCTTTGGTTGCCAAACTTGGGATGCAGTATTTTCAATCCAAGCAATCTTATCAAGTGATGTGGCTGAAGAATTTGGGCCAACACTCAAGAAAGCAAATAATTTTCTAAAAGCATCACAGGTTATATAATTAATTATTCTTTCTTTCTTCATAGTAATAAATAAATTAGGACTAAATGTTACATCATAATTATCTGGAAAAAAATTACTTTATTTTGAATTATTATTATTATTATTATTAGGTGAGGGAGAATCCTAGTGGGGACTTTAAAAAAATGTATAGGCACATATCTAAAGGTGGTTGGCCATTTTCCATGCAAGATCATGGTTGGCAAGTCTCTGATTGCACTTCTGAAGGATTAAAGGTAATTCTTAATTTTCAAACTATTTAAAGTGTGGTTCATCTCACATTACAATAAAAGAGATATTTAGTGATAATAGTTTTTTTTATTGTCGCGATAGTTAAGTCAATGTTATTATATTTAAAATCTCTAAGTCATTTAGCAACATTTATATAGAATGCTGATTATAAATACCTAACAATAATAATATTGCATCTAACTTTAATATAGCGGCGATTATATTATTATCGATACATTCTTTATTTGTTATAATATGGTGTGGCCTAACCGTCAATAAAGTGAAATAAAAATCATGGGATATTAAGGTTCAAGTCATAGCAAATGGCAAAATTGTTAGTATTCCTTCCATTTTTCAATTCATGTAATACAATTTTTTTTTAATCGATACTTAAAAAGAATGACAAATTTATATGTTCAAAAAGAATTTATTAACTTTCTGCTTCTTATTTTATTCTTTGTGCAAGTTTGTTTTATAGCTACACGAATATTATAACACGTTGTGTGCAATTATTTTGCAGTGTGCACTTTTATTTTCACAAATGCCTACACAACTTGTTGGGGAAAAATTCGATGCTGAGCGCTTATATGATGCAGTAAATGTTATTTTGTCTCTCCAGGTAAAAACAAATCTTGGTTTAGTCATATATTATTATCGATGATTAAATTGTTTGAACATATATAGTTTAATTTGTAAGCAAGATACTATAATTTAAATGTTTTCTTGGTAATATATTTAGTTCATGATCAAATGATTAATGTGCTACTTTAATCAATTTTTCTTTTTCTTGCTATTATTAATTGTAAATATTAATAATGTAGAGCGAAAATGGGGGTTTTCCAGCTTGGGAGCCTCAACGTGCCTATCGCTGGTTGGAGGTAACATACTCAAAATCCTTTTTTTAACTACTATCGCGTGTTAAATTGTACAAATATTTGTATGGGTATAACTTAAATTCTATTTGAATTCCCAAACTCATATATACTTTTGTTACAGGTGTTAATTGTTTAATTTTGTATGTTAATTTATTTGATTAACTATTTAACTCTTTTTTTCTTGTCAGAAATTTAATCCTACGGAGTTTTTTGAGGATACCATAATTGAACGAGAGTAAGTACTCTATCCTACTCTTTTTTTTTCTAAAATTCTACATTTATAAGAAAATATTAAATATATCTTCAACAATATTTTAGTTATAAGATTAATATATGTTAATTAATGAATATATGAAGGTATGTGGAATGCACTTCATCATCAATCCAAGCTTTATCATTGTTTAAAAAATTGCATCCTGGACATCGAAGGAAGGAAATTGATGTTGCAATTACAAAAGGTTTACAATACATTGAAAATACACAAAATCTTGATGGCTCTTGGTAAATATATATCCTTTGTCGAAAAAATCATACTACAGATTAACTTTTAGATATATTTAACGAAATTTCTGACTTCGCTGCTGCTTATATAGGACGGGTTGTTGGGGAATTTGTTATACATATGGAACATGGTTTGCAGTGGATGGATTAATAGCTTGTGGAAGAACCTATTCTACTAGTCATGCCCTTCAAAAAGCTTGTCAATTTTTGTTGTCAAAACAATTGTTAGATGGTGGATGGGGTGAGAGTTACCTTTCAAATTCAAACAAGGTAACAAATATAATTTATTATATTTACTTTTATTTTTAAAAATATAAGGTACAAACACTAAGAAAAAAAATTGTATTGATCATTTGTTTCTTTGAATTAAGAGTTGTTAATTAATTTGTTTGATTAAAAGGTTTATACAAACATTGAAGGGGATAAGTCAAATTTGGTGCAAACTTCATGGGCATTGTTAGCTCTCATTAACGCTGGACAGGTTTGTTGTTAAAAAATTATTATGTCCTATTTTTCACTCACAATTCCACAAAATCATAATGGGATAATTATGGATCTGAACCATTCAACATATATAATATATAAAAACAAACACATTGATAGTGTATATGTGTTGTATATACTAAGGCCTTATTGATAAACTAGTTGACCGAAGACCAACAAGAATTGTGGTGGAGTGATAAAGTACTCATTCATCCTTAACTAGAGGTCTCGGATTCAAGCCCCTCTTGGGTGCGAAGTTGCCTTTGTTAGAGAGAGTTTTACCCCCTCAATGTGGGATTTTCCGGCGCGAATCTGAATTTGATGGGGCTCCTAATTCAGAGGCGTATGCAGGAGGGGGTCACCAGGTTCACGTGAACCCATGCTTCCCTCCTGAAATCATATATAGTAACGTCATATATTTTTAATAACTTTTTGTTAAATATAAATATGTGAACTCACAATCGAAATATCATATAATGCGATGATGATTTGGTGCACCTCTCAGTGAGATTAGAATTTTAAATTTTATATCTATCTTGTATTATTTTTCTTTCTAAAATTGGGTAACACCTCTCTGAGTGGTTATTGGTAGCACTTTTGGCGTTTTAATTAATTAAGCATTTCAATTTTGGACCTACAATTTTAAATTTTTTAACTGTTTTCAATGATACATACTTAAATGTCAAACGGATTAGATCCACTTTTTCATAATAGTACACCCATCATCCCGAAATCTTGGATACGCCTCTGGCTCCAACATGGATACCGGACATTAGATGGGAAACCAAAAAAAAACTAGCTAACTGAAGAATATATATATATATGGTTTCAACTTGGATCCCTAACACTCTCTCTTTGATTTTTTGTTGTTTGTTAGGGGGAAATTGATCCATCACCAATACATTGTGGAATAAGATTGTTAATAAATTCACAAATGGAAGATGGTGACTATCCACAACAGGTAACAATTAGAACTGCCTTATAAAATGATAATTTTAACATTTATGATATTTATTTTGTTATAATTGTTGTGCAGGGAGTAACAGGGGCATTCATGAAGAATTGCACCTTAAACTATGCATCCTACAGAAATATATTCCCAATATGGGCTCTTGCACAATATCACAAACGCCTTCTCATCAAACTCAACTAGAAATTTTTCTCTCTATTTTACTAATTCAATATGTATACTAAATAAATGTACTTCTATTTTCTTTTTCCTGTATTTTCATCTTTGCTAAAAAGAGGTGGATCACAAAATATACATGCTCTGCTCCTCTCTCTTCTTTTTTTTTTACTTAGTTGCCTCCTTTTGGCAATTGGTTTTAGCTTGACCTCGTGGAAGCTATATGAAGTATTACATTTTTTATGCTTAAAAGTTAAAATATCAACTTTATGTTGATAAACGAGTAACATTGTATGTGTCAATGAACTTAGTACACATTTAAATAATCATAGAGTTGAATAATACCAACATTATTTGGCCATGAAAATTTCACTTATTTCCACTGAAAAGAAAAAGCACGAGTAATTCTCCAATTTTGAAGACATTATATCTCAATCAAAATCAAAAACCTTATTTGGGGAACCATTTGCAGAAGTCGCCATTTTTCAAATTTTGTTCCTCGTTAGTCCGATAGAAAGATGCATCCAACCACTTGTTTCCTTAATTATTTGGAAATTCAAGCCCGCAAGGTAGCTAAATACACAACATTTCTAATGAATTACATCTTGACTCGCAGCAGTCTCTAGACCAACTCCAGGTCCAATAGAAGCAAGCATTACGATTTACGACCAACACAGCAGCAATAGTTGAAGTGCCAGAAATCAGGTGGATAAGTTCCTCATACAGCCAGTACAGAATGTATTCTTTACCTAGAATTTGAAGTTCCAGAAAATCTTTGAGAAGCTGTCTTTTTTTTTCTTCCAAGGAAAGAGTTGACAAAACAAACTTCAGAAGCAGAAAATCTATGCTACAGACATAGTCATTATCTGACGAGCAAGACCAGGATCTTGTTGCAAGAGCTCCCTAAGGTTATTCTCCACCTCCGCCATGTGCTTTTCCAAATACTCTTTAGAAGTCTGTCCAACAAGCAATTTCTATTAACATCCCTTGACTGGTGTATCCGGTTTATGTTCCCAGACAATCAAGCAAATGGAAAACTATAATAAATAGCAGTATTTACTAGAAACAAAAATGGATAGACGTCAGAAAATAAAGAGCTATTTACCCTATAAGTTAAAAGAACAGAAATACGGAAACCAACATTTGGTACAAAGGAAATAACCGATAGATGCTATAGGTTCCTTATAAGACTAACATGGACTTACTTTTTGTTGTTTTTGAACTGTAAATTATGCAGTTCTATAATACTATTACTTATTTCGATAAAAGATGCAAGAATATTGTTTTAATGATTTTTCAGAAGTTACGATTGACAACAGTCTAATGTTGATTGAGGTAAATGACAAAATGAAAGTGAGTAGCAAAATGCTGAATTGAAAAAGGAATTTGAGAACACCTGCAAAGAGGCAATTGCAGTTTCACCATCCTTGAGTTTTTGCTCTTGCTCATTCATTAACACAGCCTTTGGCTCTAAGACAAACCTGAACATAAAAGATTGTTCAGAGTGAGATAAGTACAAAAGCAGAGAAATTTGAGAATTCCAGGACAATAATGTATATGATCCACATATCCTTTTCCTTTTTTCAGATAACAGCAACACGATAGACTTCGGTTCAAAACTTACGTTCTTCCTGCAACAAAAGATAGAAAACAATGAAACACAACATTATTAGAATTATGTTCAAATTTAATTTCAGAAGTGATATTTCAAGATTAACAAATCACTCAATTAACCAGTGTTATGAAAGGCACTCGCCTTTCGCCTTTGGCGACAAGGCGAGGCGAGGCGAAGGGTCATCGCCTATTTCCGGCGACGCGAGGCGACTTCAGAAAGGTGTGCCATGGCGACGGAAAGGCGTAAGGCGACGTGGTGTGGCGATGCAATAGGCGTCGCCTTTTTATTTTTTTATTTTTTTTAAGGTTTGACTTAATAATTAAAAGCCAAAATTAGGGTTTTTTTGGGTATTTTTGCAAACTTGACCTTCGCAAGATGCTCCTCTTTTTCTCCTCAGATTTTGCGATTGCTGCTCCTTCGTGGAGACTTCTTCTTCACGAATCGCAATCGCGACTGCTGCTCCTTCTCAGGTACGAAATCTTCTCGCTAGTTCTTCTCTTCTTCTTCTCTACTCTCTAGTCTCTACTCTGTTTTTTTTTGGGTGGAACTTCTCTGGTTTTCAGTATTTAGAGTTTGAGACTATGCTCGGTTCTGTACTTCTGTGGTATATTGTAGTGCTCTGCTCACTGGACTGGAATCTGCCTATATTTTTTTAAAAAAAATTAATCCTTCTATAATTATTTCTTCCCTACTTAATTTAGTTTTATATTAATTAATATAGTATTTATTTGTCCATAAATAGTGAATTCAATGGCGTCGGATGCTAATAAAAAGAGGGACATTGCTAATGAATGTTATTGTTATTAAGATTTTGGATATTTATATATGCAATTAAATATTTTACATTTTTGGTATTAATTGGTGCCTCAATTCAAAAAGGCGAGCGGCGAGCCGAGGTGTGGCGAGGCAGGCCCTTGTCGCCTTTCGCCGTCCAAAACACTGCAATTAACTAAATCTCACTCCCAAACTGGTTGGTATCGACTATAAGAGATCTTCTATAATTACTCCACTGTCTTTGAGGCTAAATGAGTCCAACATCAAATAATTTTCTTGAGGGCAAATTGAATTCTTTAAAATTAGAGGTTTTCTTCTTTATCCTTTTAACCAGAGGTTTTCTTATTGTATTCTTCAGCATTAAGGATATGCTGGGGACCTTTAGAAAATCATAAAAGAACAAAAAGCATAATACTTACAAGGATCCTAAGAATTCTAAAAGTTGATCTGGATCCTCTAATCCTATCTCTTTACACCAAAAATATAGAAATACAATACAATACAATGCAATTCCATTTAACCTTGTGAATCGAATTGGATATAACTTCAAAATTCCTATTATTCCTCTCCTTCCACACCGTCCACCAAATGCAATGTGGAATCAAATTCCATCAGGTCTTCTGTCTCTTGCTACCTCCTCTCCTAATCCAACAACTAAGTAAATCAGTTGTATGTTCTAGCATAGTCCATTTCACTTTTGAAAAGTTGAGAAACATGGATCATATTTGTGTTGTGAAAGTACAATGTAAGAATAGGTGACTGTTAGTTTCCCCATTCCCCTGTCTTCCCACATAAAGAGCACCAAGGAAGTATGATCTTTCTTTTCTTCAAGTCATGTGTCAAGCATGCCTTTCTAATGACCAACCAAGTAAAGCACTTGACTTTTGTTGGTGCTACAGTCCTCCAGATATCTTTCCATGAACTCCGGTATTTGCTACTTTGCGAGTTGCACTCCTTTTTATATCCCCTGCCACCTGTGAAGATACCATCCTTACTGTGAGACCATCTAACAACATCATTGGCAGTATTGGTGCCTGCAAAATCCCCCACTTCCTCCAACAATTTGGCTACTCTCTCTATCTCCCAATCATTTAGTAGTTAGAGCTTCCAACCTTGTTCTATCCAGCAATTACTAATCATTACCTCAGAATTGGTGCACAAAATAAATAGATGAGGAAATGTTTCCTTTTAGGGGGGATTGTTTAATCCATACATCCCACCAGAATCTAGTTCTCCTTCCATCCCCCACCTTGATATGTAAATTTGCTTCTAACTTGGGTCATAAGTTTCTAATAGCCTCCAAACCCCCGCTCCATAGGCATCTATGCTTACGTTACTACACCAAAATCCATCCTCCCCATATTTACATTTAATCAAATCTTTCCACAAAGCTTGCCTCTCCTCAGTATCTCCACAACCATTTCATCAAAAGACTGTTGTTATGCTTCCTCAAATCACGGATGCCCATGCCACCTTTATCTTTTATATGCAAAACTGTCACCCACTTGACCAAATTGTACCCTTTGTTCTCTTTGCAGCCATGCCAAAGGAAATCTCTCCTAAGTTTGTCCAATTTCTTAGCCACTTTTGTCAGTATAGTGAAAAGAGACATACATATGTTGGGAGAGAATCTAGAACATAGTTGATAAGGATGTGTCTACCACCAAAAGAAATGTATTGAGCCTTCCATCTAGCTAGTCTTTTTTCAGTCTTCTCGACTATGCTGTCCCATATCTGTTTATTACCTAAAGGCATACCCAAATAGGTTGTGGGCAATTTCTCCACTATGCAAACCAGAGGTTTTCTGAATGTCACACTTTTCCTTCACTGATAAAAGATATCTAACCCGACCAAAAAGTCTCATGCTGAATACTGAACCTAACATAATTTAACAAAATAAATCTTAATCCCTGCTAAATGGTAGCATATTTATGGATCTTTTACTTCCATTATGTTTAGTTCTTAACTAAATCCTCATTGATTTCATGAAATTGTATGTATTTTGGAACACCTTCCCTCCATTTGATTTGTATGTCACATTCCTTTTAAGAACCTTCAAGCATCATAATGTCACATCTATGGACGAAATGCATTTGGAGGTCTATATAAGGACATTGGCCAAACCAACCTCTCATCTTAACCACGCTACGTGCTTGGATGTGATAATTTTCTAAATACTGTATGACAATAGATGCATCTTCATAGAAGAATTTCTACCACACTCGTCATGCAGATATATTGGTTTTTGAAGGACCCATATCCACTTCAATGTAACATTGCTGGTTTCAAAACTGTTCTTAGAACTTCCTTTCCAATTTGTTAGGTATTTATCATATCGCCATTCACGACATTTGGGTTCTTTCATAGTCATTTGAGTATAACTTTCCAATATATCAACACCATACTCGTCGTGCAAATATATTGAGTTTTTGAGTACCCATATCCACTTTAATGTAAAGTTGTTGATCTCACGATTGTTCTTTAGAACTTCCTTTCCAATTTGTAGATACTTTTTAAAAAGTAAACATTTTATAGACAACAATACACCAATGGTGTATTTCAATTAGTAATTACATCAGGAGTATACAATATGCAAAACCAAAAGAACTATCATTTATACCGCTCCTAAACTATCTAAAAAGTGAGTAATAGCCTCCACCTCTTTGGGGAGGACATGATTACACCAAAATTAATGTGTGGGTTGGACAACACTCTCTGAAACAGTTGCATCCTGAGATTTATAATCTGAACCAACAGAAGGAAGCAACCGTAGCAGAAGTCAAAGACAACCAAGGATGGAACTTATCTTTTAGGAGAAGGTTGAATGATTGAGAAATAGACAAATTAGCAGATTTCTACCAGTCTTTGGAGCAGGCGAATAACCTTGACACAAAGGAGGATAGTTTACAATAGTTGAGGGCCAACAATAGGAAGTTCACAATAAAATCAGCTTATAGACATCTTGACAGGCTAGCTGAAATGTTGTTACCATGGCCTTGGAAGATGATATGGAAAATTAATGTACCTCACAAGGTGGCTTGTTTCACCTGGTTGGTAGCTAGGGAAGCAGTACTAACTCAGGACAAACAATCTAATGAAAAGGGGAAGACAATTATGCTCCAAGTGTATTTTTTTGTGAAATAGAAACAGAGACAACAAACCATCTCTTCATCCATTGCAAAGTGATAGAGAAATTGTGGCAGATTTTCTAGCATGCTGGAATAGAGAAGTGAATACATCAGGTCACAAGGAGAGATGGAAAGATGGAAGATTGTCTCTGCTTGCATCTAGTGGATAATTTGGAAGGAAAGGAACCAGAGATGCTTCCAAAACAAGAGCATCCCTTTCCAGATTTTGAAGTTGAACTATCTTATGATTTGTAGGTATTTTATCAAATCTCCATTAACCAAATTTGGGCTCTTTCGTATTCATTCGAGTATAACTTTGATCACTTTGTGCTTATTATTGTGTTTTTGGTGTAGGATGGAAATGAAGAATGTTGGAGCTAAAACAAGTGATTTGGAGCTTTGAAGTCTAAGTAAAAGCCCAAAGAAATGATTCCGGAGCAAGTCCAAGTTTCGAGGATGGAATGCACGCAGAAAAATGGAAGAAAAACGACATCGGCACAATTTGTCCATGTGCGACGCGCCTATTGTCGCTTGCCGAGCAGTCAAGTCCCTGAAACAAAGGCCCTGCACAATGCACCAAGGTGGTTTGCAGCTTATTTTTTCTCGGACTCTAATAGATACTCTATATAAGCGTCTTAAACATGATTTTGAGGGGAATTAACATTTTTTTGAAACTGGTAACATTTGTATTTCATTTAGTACTTAGGTAGTACTGAAAAACCATATTTACAAAAGCAGAAAGGAAGTATAATCTATCCAAAAACTGAACCAAATCTAAATGGATCCTAAAACATCTATGATTGACTCAGTTTCATTGGAGTAGACATTTGTACACCAAAAGCAGAACAACAAAATACACTTAAGCTTTACTTCCTGCAAGTTGTTGTTCCTATTCTCAAAACATCTCTCGTTTCTCTCCCTCCATATAGTCCACCAAATACTAGCAGGGATCATCCTCCA
>JAJOOO010025877.1:0-17900 GCA_029582685.1 Solanum piurae | reverse complement strand
CAGCTGTCTCTTTACTTCCGCGCCTGAACATCTTTCCTGCAACATATGATTAAAACACATAAAAACCAATACTAAAAGGCCCTAGACACACACAACTCTTAAGTGAAATGTATTAGAAATACCGTAAACTCACGGTATATCAGACCTCAAACTGTGGAATGAAAGGGAGGCTCACAGGTTTGGAAGAGAATGTTGCATGCCAGGGATAACATTGATCAAGAGATCTAGTAGAAACTCGGTGTGTCCAGTCAAGCTTATGGTATGATAATTGGACCCAATTGGGTGCTTTGTACTATATTCTACCTATCAGTAATAGTCTTGACAACAATCTGGAAGAAGTCAATCAAATTACACTAAATGGAAGAAGGATTATTGATTTATTAAAGGAACAACTTAATGAGGAAATATGTCACAACGTGCTAAAGGTGTTGGGTAATTATAAAGTATTAGAAGAGAGAGATTTCCATGGTGGATGCATAATCTTAAAGAGAATCGAATAGGTGGATACCTAATTATAAAGTATTAGAAGAGAGAGATATTTATTTTTTTTTCTTTATCAAAAAGATGTTATTGTGGTGCATACCTATAAAGAAGGAAATCAGCTAGCTGATTTTTTAACTAAACTAACTTTTAATTTTGCAGGTTAGCAGGTGATTGAATTTAATAATTTCCAAGAGTTGCCAATAACTTCTAAAACAATTCTAAACATGGACAAAGCAAGCATACCAAATATTACGAAAAAAAGGTATAGCACAACAATTTCAAAAACCTTATAACACACCAAAGGTTCTAACAGGAAGATAAACTATCACAGATTCAAGATTCTACAGATGAATCAAAATTCACACAAAGTAAGTTGAATCAAAAGAGTAATCGAAGCACCAGAATAGCACATAAGCAATTCGGTTGAAGAACAAGTTGATCAAGAATATATACCTGGTCGAGATAAAAAGAAGAGCATTACACTCAAATCCATGTATTGAGGCAGTGGTAATAGTTCCATTTGGAATTCAACCTACACAAGACAAAGGAAATAGGTTAATGTTCAACTGATTGACCTAATCTGTTGGAAGAGCTAAATCGAAAGCCTTACCTTAGGAACAATGAAAACAGTACACCTTGGAGTGGAAGAAGTCTTCATTGAGGAGTTTTAAATGCCCAAGTGGATATCCCTCAATCTCCCTGAAGTTATTGAGTTGCTGGGATGAAGAAGACCATCAGAAACTTCATTGATGGATAAAAAATGGTGAAAGGGCATATCTGATGGAGCTTCAAGCATTTGATATTGTCGGATGATTGTTAAGTTTTTTTGTAATTGTGTTTCTCTTTTTAGTGTAGAATTGGGCTTGGGTCATTTAATCCCAATGTAAGACTTTCATTTTATAATAAAAGGGTTATGCCCAATGTTTAATGAAAAAAATAGGCATTGAGTACACTAATTATTGATCGAAATAGGCCTCAAATGGTTATAAATTTACCACTCATCACCCCATCTTTTATCGACTCTGAGTCCGTTCTGATTAGATTTTAAAACTTAGTTTTCGAGCTTTGAGTAAAATTTGTGAATTATGAAAGTTTTTGTATTCCAAAGGCTAAAGTTTTTTTAAAGTGATTTTGGTGTCTTTTGGAGTTTCAAGTCTCAAAATGGAATTTCATCCGTCCAAAAATGTGGAATTTGGTCTAAGAGACTTATCGGTTTCAGATTTAGAGTCCTTTCATCGATTTGAGGTCCTAAGTTGGAAATTTATGAAATTTTAACCTTTGGATTGACTTTGGCCAACATTTAGGGTTTCGATGCTCCAATCAGATTTCCACTAGTTCCATTTGATTAGGGAGGTGATTTTAGGTCTAGAGGAGGTCTTGGTTAAATTTTCAAAGGTCCCGAGCTTGAATTGACCGTTTTAGATATTATGTTCATTTCTTTTGACTTTCACAAATTTTGGGAAAACAAGACCTTATATTAATTTTGAATAGTTTTATTGAGTTCAGAACATCGAATATAATCAAGTAGAATATATGGTTTGTGTGTATGGGGTTCTGAATGAATCACAGGGTTAATTCGATGATTTTGTTATTGGTTGTGTGTTGTTAGTGTCTAATGCCTTCACTTTTGCGATGGGATCTTTGCTTTCGAGAAAATCATGTTAGTGAGGTGGGCTCGCGCTTGTGAAGGGTCAGGTGGGCTGACCCTCAATTTTGTGAAGACCTCATCACTTTCGCCAGGGTCGACTCGCGAAAGTGATGGCCATTCACTAAGCTGGTTACTTTTGTGACCCAGGGGCCGCGAACGCAATAGTCGCATAAGTCAACCTAGGTTCGCTTTAGCAAGATATGAGAGGATTTTTGATAGAAAATTCTGGGGGGTTACCCCATTTTGAGTTTTGAAAAAACCTTGGAGGTGATTATAAAAAGATTTTCCATGGTAAATCATTTGGGTAAGTCTTTGTAACGTTAAAACTTCAATTCCCTTTAATTATTTTTGGATTTTAACATTAAAACATGAGATTTTGATTACGAAATTGCAAGGTTTTTCAAGAACTTGAGTTATAGAGATAAATGGTGATTTTGAACTAATTTTAACCCCTTTTTCGAAATGATTTTCACCAATGAGTTCTAAAGGCCTTGAATAATATTTCAAAGTAAAGATTTTTGAATTCAAATGTCATTTTCAGAATTGGGTTTTGAGTTGATTTTACTAATTTTTAAAAGTGTATGATATGGGTGTTGTTTTTCTAGAATCTTATTGTGATTACATAATTGGATTAGAGTGTGTGGCTTTTGACATTGTTCGGAAAGGAAAGGCTCAAGTCTTGAATTGACTTTTGATTGAATTAAGGCAAGTGAACTTCTAAACCTTGTAAAACATATAAAATCATGTATTCCCTTCATTATGTATGTTGGGGAGTAATGAGAAAGAGGTGATGGGTTCACTTATTGTACTTGATTAATCTTAATTACTAAAAGGGGGATTAATGAGAAAGGCAATGTGTTGATAGTTGTGCTTTGTGAATTGCCTTGTTTTGAACCTTACTTTGTTTATTAATGAATTGCTTTGATGGTATTAGTGTGGACTTGAATTGCTTGAGTTATTGTTCTTTCTTATGGTGTGGAATTACTTATTTGTATTGATTTTTATGCATCGTGTTGATACATGTCCTGATTATGCTGAAGGGAAATGGTTTCAGCAAGTAAGGCTGGGCATAAACACCGAGAAACCTTACCAAACCAAACTGAATTATTTTGGTATTTTGGTTTCAGTATTTTGGTTTCTGGTTCGGTATTTGGTATATATTTTCGTATTTTTTGGTATTTCGGTTTGGTTTTTGGTATGTAATTTTGTATTATTCGATATTTCAGTTTATTGAAATATATTATATTATATTTATAATATTATTAATATTAAATAATATATAGGCAAAATAAGGTCAAACTTTTCACTTTTCTTAGCAGCCACACATCACTCATCAGTCACTTCCCACGTTAGTTTTCACTTTTCATCTTCCAACCTTCCAGTTCGGCAGTTCCACTTCCCACGTCTTCTGGCGACCGGTCTATCAGCAACAAGCCAACGATCGGCCGACCAGCACGCAGGCAGTGCGCAACACTGTACTAGGCCAGCAGGCAACACAGCACGCAGGCAACACGCAGCGGCAGCAGGCCAGCACGCACCACACAATAGCGACCAGCATCACGCAGCAGCCAACCGACGACCACCACCGATCAACGACTATAACAAAAAACCAAACCGAAATAATTCGGTTCGATGTTCGGTACATGTGGTACAAGAGCCAAAAACTGGAAAAATAAAAAAATTAAAAACTGAACCAAATTACCGAATGTCCAACCCTATCAGCAAGTAATATTATATAAGGTCAAACAGAAATGGTTTCGGCTAGTGATATTGTGTCGATAGGAAATGGTTTCGACAAGTGACATTATATAGAATCAAAGGGAAATGGTTCTGTCTAGTGATATTGTGCTAAAGTTAAATGGTTCGGCAAGTGATACTATATAAAGACGATGGGAAATGATTTTGGTGTGTAATATTGTGTCGAAGGAATATGGTTCCAGCAAGTGATACTATATAAAGCCAGTAGAAAATGGTTACAGCTAGTGATATTCTGTCAATGGAAAATAGTTTCCAGCAAGTGTTTGACTATTCTGGTTTGATGAACTTTATACTTGAGATTGATCTAGTTTATACTTGAGATCGATCTACTTGATACTTGAGATTGATCTACTTGATACTTGTGAATGATCTACTTGATAATTGTGATTGATCTACTTTATACTTATGATTGATCTACTTTATACTTGTGATTGGCATACTTGATACTTGTTGGTTGTTGAATTGTAACTATTGGACTATGATTGTTAAGCCTTGAGAAATGTTCATTGTAAGCTATTAGGTTGGCTAATTTCTATACAGGTTGTAATTTTGGCGGTCTGATTGGGATGAGAGGAGTACTCGTATTCTAACTTAATCTTACCTTGTTTAGTGGGTTACTTGTTGAGTACCGTGTAGGTTGGTACTCACTTCTTGTTTCTACATTTGTGTAGGTTCCGAGCCCGGATCCATGTGACCTTCTCCTTCATCTATTTCTGAGGCTTTATAAGGATATATTGAGAGGTAGTTGCTTGTCATCCCAACGGGCCCTCTCGTTCCTTATTTTATGCTTTGTGCTATTCGAGAAAAAAAGACATTGAGACTTGTATTTATCTTACAATTCTGTATTTACATTAGTGGCTTGTACACATGACAACCAAATTTTGGGAGTGTTTTACGAATTGACTCAGTTTTCCGTACTTGTGTTATTATTGTCTTGTATTTCTGCATTGTCTTTCATATTGTTAGGTTAAGGCTGACTTGTCTTAGTGGGATAGACGAGTTTCATCACATCCTCATTTCTATCGCACGTTGTGCCTTTTTTCAATTTCTTAAATCACAATTAACACTCCAAATTTCACTATGTATTTCATATCCAATATACCCCTCATTAGTGTACTCTCTTTTGAACCCATATTTTTCCATATACAAATTTCACCTTGAAAAAATATACATGCTTTTAATTTTATGAAAGTACAGATGAAACTCGTCTTTCTATTCCTTAACAAATTTTATGTGTATTTTATAAAATAAATTAAAGAGCAATAAATATCTGTATTTCAACAAATTTTAAAGTTATAGAAAATAAATTATAATTACAAAAAAAAAATATATGAAGAAACATAATTTTATTGATAAACAAAAATTAGCTTACAATTTGTTCTTCCCCTTGATTCTTCTCTCCTAAGATTTCTCCGTGATTCGAGGGTCGTTAGTGGTGTAGTTACCGAACTAGACTGGTGTGGAGAGCCCTGTCATATATATTGATCTAATAATTATGAATATTTCATGAATTTATGGAATTTTCTAAATCTTAATCTTTTTGAATACCCAAGAGTTTATGGGTATATTCAAAAGATTATAGATATGAACTAGGGTTTAGGGTTGAGTAGCCTCCAACAATCCTAATTGGAACTAACACACCTTGTATAGTAACTTAAATTGAACACGTCTTATAAAGTCTCATAAAATTTTAATGTCTACAACGTGAAAATTGTGAATGATGTAGTAACGATTAGATTCATAATCCAATTAAATAGGAGAATAACTTTTTCCATGTAACATAATAATGATATTAGTATGAAGGACAAATTGTCTTTATAAATTTATTACATAAAATAAGAAAAGATGGAAATTTGATATAGAAATATGATTCTAAAAGTTGAATGTCATGCATCAATGATAAACAAAAGAATATCATACGTTAATTTTAGGGAAAACTACATTATTTGGACACAATGGATTACATAAGTCATTGAATACCCATTTGGGGCAAATTAATTACAAAGCATGCTCCCTTTAGTTTAGGCCCAAATTGATGCTCATGTCATTTGTCCACAAAAAATGACATGAGTTATGTTTTTAAACATATTAGCTAGTTACATTTGGGGAGTAGTATTGAGCACCGATTTGAGAACGAGTTGAGTTAAGATAATTCAAAGTCTCCATAAACCGTGTAGCCAACATGGGTAGAGAAGGGTCATATATTTTAGATGATTGCTTAATGCTTTTAGCATAGACTAGTGGATCTACTTAGTACTTAGGTTTTATACCCCCGGCAAGGTATAGGATGGCCCTGACAGCGTGAGGCAAGACGTTGTATCATCACATAGCTCATAGTGATGGTTCTCGGTTAGAGAAACTTCCACATAGATATTTTGTATTCTTATATACACAAAGTACCTGTATTTTCATGTACAAACCAAGTTGTTTTTGTATTTTTCAATACACTGAGTTGTTTTCTACATGTTTTAAACCTTTTTGTTATATTGCATTTACAAGCAGCGGAAGACTCAATGCCCAAGTAGTTACACGTTGTTGATTTCAAACTCCTCCGGTAGTGAGGCCTCGTAGCTAGGGAGAACCATAGAATCGGAGGGTTATATGCCTGGAAAAGCAAAGTCCGATCTACGATACTTCTCTTGCCCTTCCTTCTCTTGTGTCGGGCGTGTGATCGATTGGAAAGCTCTTTCCCCTTTTCTCGGAATGGGGGATCCCCGTTGGCAACAACCATGGTCAAGCCTTTCATCAGTCTGAAATCAATTGGTAATTTATATTTAGGAAGAAGCCCCGTTAAAGCCTGACATGCCGGAGTTGGCTGCTGTCACAACAGGGTGGTGCCTTACCGCACCGCAGGCGGACGCGCGGTAACGTTCGTGGTGGCATTTGGGAAAGTCGGGCCGATCGGGTTTATATTACTGTATTATATTGAAATGAGTTGAGTTGAGACCAGGTAAGTTTCTTCAGTTCCACTTTCAAGATTATATCTTATTTAGATTTCCCTCACATACTTATACATTTACTGTACTGACACCATTTGTCCTGTATCATTTCATGATGCAGATATAGGTAATTAGGATCAATATCCAGCGCTTCGTTGATCTAGTTGAGTATTTTAGAGTCATTTGGTGAGCCTCCTCGCTTTTCGGAGGATCCCTTTATTATTGATTTATCATTTCAGTAGTTATTAGGATGATTGGGGGTCTTGTCCCGACATCCCTCATAGTATTAGAGGCTTCATAGACAGATAGTTATTAGTCTATTCGTCTTGTTCATTTCAGTTGTTTTAATTATAAGACTTGAGTTGCCTTATTGGTCAGTTGAATGTTTTATTTTATAACATTCCAGTTTATTTCATGAATTTATCTTTGTTGAGTAAGTCTTCCGTCGGGTAGTAAGTCAGGTCAAGGATTCGCTTGGGGCCAGCAATAGTTCTCGAGCAGTAGTTTTGTCCAGGGTGTAGACTCGGGGCGTGACACAACCCCTCTTCTTGTGCCTATGATTGTCTTAATCAAGAGAACCATATGATGAAGAAAGCTTATATAATGAACACTTTCAATTATCAAGACAATCAATAAACACAAAATAATTTTAATTATAATGACACTCGATTATTCCAATTCAGTTGAATCAATAGGTATATAAATCCAATTTATACTAGGAAGATAAAACATACAAGTTTAACAGTTGAATTATTAATAAAGATAAAGTCGAATAACAATGTGAAAACAAAACAATCTCATAAGAAATGGTGTTACATTGTAATTAGCAAAACTAAAATGACATGGTACAAATAACTCAAATAGTATAGAGATGAATAATGAAAATGCAAAACATAAAGCTAGAAAGTATTATGTCTATATTCTTAAAGATAAAAACAAAATTCGAACCAAAATTACTCAATTCATCCAAAAAAAATATGCCATGAATATAGTTGCACTATCATACATAGCCAACAAACAATTCACAATCTGAATTGCAGGTAGCAAAATTAAAGTTTCTGTTAAAGATCTAATTAATCATAGTCATTTCAAAAAGTAGTTGTTGAGACAATAATGTCTAGCCTTCCTACATTTCTCAAGCTATCATGTCTATATCCATATCAATCACTTTGATGTTGCCCCCTTCAGCACATCCAGCTATAATTCTACAAAAAATATGAATTTTAGCCACGCGATAACTGTGGCTAAATAGTACATAAAAAGTGGCTAATATTGCTTTTCTTTTTTCATTTATATTTTTTGTACTATCATTAATTACTTTTGTTCATTTTACATCTATTGCTTTTGTCTTATTATTAATTATTTTTGTTCTTTTCTTTTCTCATTTTTTTTTTCATTTTATCCTTTGTTAGAGATACTCCCTCTGTCCCTTTTTACTTGTCCGGATTTTTCTAATTTGATATCCCTTTTTAAATGTCAATTTTAATAAATAAATAAAAGATAATTTATTTTTCCTATTATACCCTCAATTTATTATTGAGTTAATGTCTTTGGAAAATGTAGTGAGTAAATATATTTGGAATCCTATCAATTAATATGGGTAAAATAGCAAACTCAATATACCAATCAATATTTTCTTAATAGGCGTGTCAAGTCAAAAATTTGTCAAGTAAAAGGGACAGTGGGAGTACCATTTGGTAACTTAAGTGAACTGTTCAAGTTTCAAAGGCTCCAAAATATGAAAACTTGCATAAAACCAAAATGAATGATCCGGTGACCGAACTGTCAGTCCCAGCAAGTCATAAATGACTTGAGGTCGCAATAGCAAAACTCTAAATACTAAAAAGATTGTAAACCACAGAAAATGATGTGGACGGTCATAAATGACTTGAGGTCCCATTATAGATTTCATGTAATTTTGGATTGTATTTTCCAGGTATCTATCTTTCCTCGTGTTATTCCATCTTTTCTTAGATTTCTAGGACCCTTAAGCTTAGTGTGGGTGTTGGGATCCTTAGTTTAGACTTGAAGCTTTGCTTGGGGTGTAGATGATCTTGTTGATCGTTGTTAGGATAGATACACTATGGCCTTGGACTATGTTGGATCTTAGGTGCTTTAGGATGTATTTTACCACCCTCAAAGTTATGATTTGCTCCTTATAGGTCTTATATTGGGTCGTTCTCCTTGCATTGGTGCTTGTGACCTTGGTAGCTCGTCGTAGTCGTGGGTTGGTCCTAGCTATGCTCAGTCTCAGAATAGAGTGGTTTGATTATGGTAGGACGTCACCCCGTGAATTGTTTCTAATTTATTGATTTTAAATCTCTTCCTTGGTTCCTTTTCTTGTTGTTTAGTATTAAATCTGATATGGTTGGATCCCATGTTAGTACTCTTCCCTTTGGTAGCAAGTTTTGGTTGACTATATGGTTATTTGATTTGAGTTCCTTGTTTTAATGTTGGTGATAGCATGCATTGCATTATAGTGTGGTATCGGTTCATGTATTGACAAATTTATCATTCATGATGAAATACTATTTTACTTGGCTTTTATTCTAAATTGGTTTTAGTAGGAGTCGTTCCACCACGATGACTTGCTTTATTGGATTTTGATATCATGAAGCGTCATGGACGTGCTCCTTTTCTACTTTAAATTTTAGAGGCATCTGTGATGTGATAATTTTTATTTGACATGCCACTACATCAACACCCTTTCTTGCATATTTTTTGGCTACTTTGAGATCCTCTTCGGAGTCAACATGCCCCCGGGTCACTCTTTCTAGTTGGGGGATTTATGCCCCCATAGAGTGGTCTATCTGGCTAGGCAGCTTTGATATACTAAGATCCTCTTTGGGTTCGACACGCCCCCTAATCACTCTTACTTGCTAGGTTCAGAGTGGACTGACTGGCTTGGCTGCCTAGAATGATTTTTAACTCTTGCTAGATGGGTGGGGAGTTGACTATGGTCGTGGTTACTTTGGCTGGGAGCCTGGTTTTCACTTCTTGGGTTTGGATTTGTGTTACTTCTCTGATGGTCCTATTGCATCTTCTATATTCATATGCATTGTTCTCACCAATATACTTGTTTTATTTCTTGTACCCTTCGGGTTTATGGGGGCCGATGGATTATGTTTGTTTGTACCTTTTCAGGCTTACGGGGGTTCGATTAGGTTATTGTTTGACTATACTTTGCTCTTTATTATTGTTTCATTGTTAGCTAATAGGATTTGACTTTAGAATTTTGGCGGTAGGTCCTTCTGACCCTGGAAGTTGTCTTGGTATCTTAGTTGCTTGCGAATAGGATGCTGGCTTGCGTTCCAGATACATTCTTGACTCAGCTTCTTACTTTATTTTATCATGGTTTTATTCCTTATTGTTTGTCTACCTATGTTAATATCTCTTGTTTAGTTGGTTGTACTATGCTCTCCTTATTACTTGTTGTTTATGCTTGTGTTATCTTTTGAGCTCAGTCGGTTGTTGTTTATGCTTGTGTTATCTTTTGAGCTCAGTCGGTTGTTGCCTATTGAGTACCATTTTGTGTACTCTATCTACACATCTTCCCATATAGATTATAGTTTAGTTATCGTCGTTGATTTGGAGTCGTGCTGAGCTTCTTGAAGTTTCAAAGACTTGGGTGAGCTCCTAGCATTCAGAGTTGCTATTTTTTGCTAGGCTTAGTATTTATGTTGTATTCAGAGACATCATGTACTTATCTTGTATTTGTAGAAGCCTTGTAAGCCTCTTTTGGATTAGATGCTCAACTAGTGACTAATGTCAGGTTTTGGGATGGTTCTTATTTTGTTTTTGTTGATTAACCTTTCTTTGCTTAATATAACCTTTTTGCTTTTTATTATTGGCTTCCACTTGGTAGCTCGTTGCTTATGGCTTCCGGCTAAGGGTTAGGCTTACCTACTGGTAGGATGTGAAAGGTGTCATCATGACCTAATAAATTGGGCCGTGAGAGTTTAATATCAGAGTCGTAGGTTGATCGGTATTGTTGGTATGAGAGCAAATGAGTAATAGAGTCTTGCGGATCAGTGTTAGAGACGTATATATCTTATCTTTGGGAGGCTATCGGGCATTATTAGGAAATTCTATTTTTGACTCGTAACTTGTATTTTCACTTTGATTAACCTCTGAAATTATTTCTTTGTAATCAATTCTCTCTTATATAGATAGCACGAAGCATTCGATAGACATGGCCAAAGCATCATATATTCCACTAGAGTTTCAACACATGATTAGGCGAGGTTGCCTCGGTCAGGCATGGACCTTGAGGTCAGAGGCATTCTTCAGCATTTAGAAAGTTTGGGGTAGCCCAAGATTTGGCAGGATCTTTGGCTACCTCGACATTTAGTGTTAGGAGGTCAAGAATCCTCTGAGGGTACGCCTAATTAGATAGGTGCAGTTATTAGTGCAATGGGATCTTCTCAAAGCCGAGTTAGGATGACTATCCCCTAGTAGGGTTCGTTGTCTATTTATGACTATGTATTGGGATTTATAAAGTGGGTTGGGCATAGCCACATATTGTTCCCTTTAGATCAGAAGTTGAGTCAGGAATTCATATGGGGTTGCGTTGACCACTACGATTGACGTCGGAGCATTTGTTATCATCGGCGTCTATATTTCCCTAGGTTATGAGTCATGTAAGGGTTGTGGGTAGGTGTGCCTTGAGACATACAGAGACAGTGTTAAGAGGCCTTGCCATAAGTACATCGATGACAACATTCTCTTTTGAGGTAAATATTAGTTCATCGAGGGACAACTTTCTTCTCAACCTACCAAGCCTATGGAGGTAGCATCTCAGGTCCCAGTGGATTTTGAGGTGGGTCGTAGTGCCTACGAGAGGCAGAATTCACGCCACACTTCTAACAATGGTCATTTTAGACCTTCAGGTGTTAGGCCTCAAGTTACTCTAGTGTGGTTTTCACGGCTAGTTGCTCTAGGTGATGGTTTCCATGAATGCGGTGAGATAGGGCAGTATGTTTGAGATTTTCAAAAGGCATCATTGCAGTTGGTTAGGGGTGAATCTGAGTCTGGTAGAAGTAGATAGGATAGATCATCACGTTATTCATGCTAGGCATCGTGCTATAGAGGTTGATATAATTGTGAAGAGTTTTACCATTGGTCTAGAGAGTGCCCTAGGTAAGAGTTGGTTTTTTGGGCATTGCAGACATATGATACTCCCAGGCTAGGGTGGTCAGACCTAGTTGTGCCTGTGGGGAACTTGGTCATCAGCCTACAACTTTTCCCCAACATGGGACAATGATGAAAGGTAATCAGTTAATTAGTCGTATGGGTTGTTGGCACCTTCGTTCAGAGAGGGTACCTTTAGTGTTGCAAGTGCTACATCTAGTGTTCATATTAAGGCCACGCATGATCTGTTCTATGTTTCTACAGGCCGGCCTAACTTTCAGGCTATAGGTACCCCTTCTTTGTATGTGATTTTGTGGTTTTACCCCCCCACCCCCCCGTTAGTTCCTTTGTGTGATTCAGGGATTTCCTGCTCATTTAAGTTTATTTTCTTAGTACCTATCGTTGGCTTGTTATGGCAGCTTGACTTAAGGTTTTTATTTGTGTTTTGCCTCTTGTGGTTGATTTAATTTAGTAGTGGATTGACTAGGTTGTATCACTTTGATCAGGAGTAGTGGTTGGGTAGCTCCCCATGCCTTTGCCTTAATAATCCTACGTTGGTTGTGGCCTCGAGATTGCTGGTTTCCCTTCCCCCCCCCCCCCTCATTATGTATTTTTGTCGTGATGTCAATCCTTCTTTAATAGGTGGCTAGACCAGTTTTGCTTGATTTGAGTTTGTGTGTTGTAAGGCCTAGTTGGCTTAATTGTGTGCCATCCCTTTTGAGTAGTTGTTAGAAGATTGTTAGTTTCTGGTTTTGTGTGTTTTGTAGTTTCCCTTCTTTAGAGTGGTAGTCCTTTTTGGTTGCTTCCTTCCTTTGCCTTCTTCTTTTCTAGATTGTGGAGTTGCTTTTTCACTTGTTCGACTCCTTTTGGATTCGTCCTCTTCTTGTGGCCTTGGGGTTTGGTTATGGGTAGTTGGAATTTGGAGGTGTGACTCCTTGTGATTCTTTGTTTTTCCTTGTTGTGTTTGGTGTTGGTTCTTTGTGCTGAGTTGATAGATTTCAAGGTTGGTGTATGATTTAGAATCGGAATAGTGGTTTTCATTAGTGGTCTCAAACTTTAGCTTCTTCTAGAAATTGGAAATTTAATAAGAAGACTCATCTTCAGGATAGGGTCAAGGTAATTCGTGGGATCTATGATTTGGTTATAATTTAGGATGCGTGATTTGCTTTTGTCATGCTTGGTATCTTGTATGGTTCGTGTTGTGATTTGGTACCTTTGGGACATTAACGGCTATTTGATTATGTTGATATGCCTTTTATTGGCTTGGTTTCCCTTAGACTAGGGTGGTTGGCTCAAATTTGTGGCAATAGAGTAGCTTGTGGACTAGTGGTGTCGGTTTTTTCAAAAATTCCTTTGCTTGGGGTAGGTCCTTGGAGTTGCGCTTAGTGCGGACTTGCCATTCATATGATGGGTGTCCTTTGTATTAGCATGGTTAGCTTCAAAAGGTTGTGTTTCAGCTGGAGTTGTTGGTCTTTGAGAGCCAAAAGTGGATTTTGAGCCTTGCCTTGGGCTGAGTTCGTTGGTTTGATGGTTGTTGTTCCTCAATATTCTTATAGAGCTTGTTATCCTTCCGAGTGTTGAGTTGTGTGGGTTTGTAGAGTGGATTCAGGTGGTACAGGTGATGTTCAGGATTGCTACAGACCAAAAGAATAATCTTGATGATTAGGAGGTGTTAGATGTGGAGCATATGGTTAGTTTTTTTATTTGAGAGTTGGGTTGCATCTAACATGGTCCTATGGTTTCTCTATTTAGTGGTTTTTGTGTGGTGCTACTCTACTCTGATGAATCTGGTGCTTTCAGGAAAGTTTAGTTTAGTTGGGTGAGAGTTGGACCCCAAAATAGATTTGGAGTTTTTGGAGTTTTGAAGTTAATTTGAGGATTTTACTCTTAGCCAGAGTTTAATGATGTCATTGTTCGATCTGAGGGGGTTTCTTAGGGTATGGGGGAGCATGTGTACTCAGTATTCTTGTCCTTTTGTGCCTTCAGACTGTGTTTATCCTTCTACTTTCACGGATGAATGTCCTTTCAGTAGTGGATGCTATAATGACCGTCCACATCATTTTCTGTGGTTTACAATCTTTTTAGTATTTAGAGTTTTCCTATTGCGACCTCAAGTCATTTATGACTTGCTGGGACTGACAGTTCGGTCACCGGATCATTCATTTTGGTTTTGTGCAAGTTTTCATATTTTGGAGCCTTTGAAACTTGAACAGTTCACTTAAGCCAAGGGTTGAGGAAGGCCTGAGAATGAAATTCTGATAATTTCATCATCTTCGAAAGGGCCATTTTAGGCTAGGGGAATAGTTGGTTTGGGCCCCAAGACTTCTGGTGTGAAATTTGTGTCATTAGGCATTTTAACTTTGAAGCTTAAGTCACGGTTTAACTTCGGTCAACATCTTTGGTAATGTGCTCGGATGAGAAATTTATTAACGTTGTTAGCAGCGGAATGTCAAGTTTTGTCCAGAATGACCTTTTGTTTGGTTCCCTAGGCTTTTGGTCTCATTTTGAGCCTTATTATGGAATTTGGCTAAAAATTAAACTTGGGGGTGGGACCTACTTTTAATTAAAACGACCATGGATGGAAGTTTCGATGGTTTCATTGAGTCTGGAATGCCAAATTTGATACGGTAGCATATTTTTTTGCGTGCATAGGGTTCTAAACAAAACCAGAGCACCCCGTCGAAGTATTTTTCAACTATTAAAGTTTAGTTGGTGCATCTGAACTTGGTCTCCATGTTCTTGGACCAAGTCCCGCGTTCGTAGAGGAGGAGTTGGTTGCTTTCCATGTTCACAGACCAGGTTCCCCCACTCGCAGAGAAAGATGAGGTTTCCTCCGTGTTCATGGACCATGTCCCACATTAGTGGAAGGAAATTTTCTAGCCTTATTAAGGTCATTTTCAGCAGCTCATTGAAATTCCAAAACGTGATATCTTGAGATTCGAAGCTTTTATTGAGGTGACTTGAAATCGTGGATGTCTAGAATTTGGAGTGTTTTGAAAGTGTTGGAGGCTCTCTAGTTGAGGTAATTCTCACCCTGAAGGGGATGCCTCGTCTCTTTATTGGGTATTTTGTTCCATGTGTTTGTTTGGGATGTTCTGGCAATGGTATTGTGTCCCATTTTGGGGCACAAGATCGGTTAGTCGATTATGACTTTTTAATATAGGCAATTTTAGGATTCCCCGTATGGGTCCCATAGTCTTGTTGTTTGTTTGGGATGTTCTGGGAATGGTATTGTGTCCCATTTGGGGCACAAGATCGGTTAGTCGGTTATTACCTTTTGATAAAGTCAATTTTGGGATTCCCCATATGGGTCCCATAGTCCTGTTTTGACTCGATTTTGGGTCTTTTCTAATTATTGCAATTTTAGTGTCAAAATATTTGTAAGGACGTGGTGATTGATAAGTTTATAGTGTGGCAGTGTACGGAGGCGTTTTGGAAATGAATAGCTTGTGTGTGGTGGATTCAGAGCACTCATGATTGTCTTTAAGGTAGGCTTTGGTGTACTTTCTTGATTGATCTTCTTACATATTTCCTAATATAGATTTTATGTAATTTTGGATTGTATTTGCTAGGTGTATAGCTTTCCTCTTGTTATTCCATATTTTCTTGATTCCGTAGGAGCCTTAGACTTAGTGTGGGTGTTGGGATGCTTAGTTTAGACTTGTAGCTTCACTTCGGGTGTAGATGATCTAGCTTATTCTTGTTAGTATTGATGAACTATGGCCTTAGACTATGTTGGACCTTAGGTGTTTTAGGTTGTATTTTACCACCCTCATAGTTATGATTTGCTCCCTATAGGACTTGTATTGGGTCATTCTCCTTACGTTGGTGCTTGTGACCTTGGTAGCTCGTTATTGTCGAGGGTTGTTCCTAGCTATGCTCAGTCTGGACTGGAGAAGTTTGATTGGAGTAGGGTGTCGTCCCTTGAGTTGTTTCCCCTTTATTTATTTGAAATCGCTTTCTTAGTTCCTTTGTTTGTTGTTTACCAGTAAACCTATTATACTCGTTTTGAGCTTCTTTATATTGTTGGGCCCGAGGCCGTATGCGAGGGCCAGTTGGATTCTAAGTTCGTACTTTGGTAGCATGTTTTGGTTGATTGTATGGTTATTCGACTGTAGTGCCTTGTTTGAATGCTGGTGATGGCATGCATTGCATTGTTTATTTATTCTCATGGAGTTTTGTTGTAAGATCTCTGTTCATGCTTTGTAATATTTTTCATTCATGATGAAATACTATTTTACTCGTCTTTTATTTTAAACTGGTTTTAGCAGGAGTCATACCACCTAGACCACTTGCTTTATTGGTTTTTGATATAACTGGGTGTCAGGGATGTGCTCCTTTTCTACTTTAGATTTTAGAGGCATCTAGGATGCACTCAGTTTTTACTTGACTAGCCGACGCATCGACACCTTTCTTGCTTTATTTTTTGCTACTTTGAGATCCTCTTCGAATTTGACACTCCCCGAGTCACTCTTACTAGTGGGGTAGCTATACCCTTGAGAGTGGATTGTCTGGTTGGGCGGCTTTGATATACTGAGATCTTCTTCGAAGTGGACATTTCCCCGGCTCACTCTTACTAGTTGGGATGGGAGTGGACTAACTGGTTGGGCAGCCTGGAATGATTTGTCACTCTTTCTAGTTGGGTAGGGAATTTACTGTGATCATGGTTACTTGGGTTGTGGGCATGGTTTTCGCTTCTTGGGTTCGGATTTGTGGCATTTCTCTGATGGTCCTACTGCATCATCTGCATTCATATGCATTGCATGTCACCTGTATACTTGTTTATTGCTTGAACCCTACAGTTTATGGGGGGAGGTTGGGTTATGTTTGATGTTTGTACCTTTCGAGCTTATGGGGACCGATTAGGTTATTATTTGACTATACTCTTCTATATGTTATTGTTTTATTGTTAGCTAATAGGTTTTGACTTTAGAATTGTGGCGGTGGGTACTCTAGACCATGGGTAGTTATCTTGGTATCTTAGTTGCTTGCGAATAGAATGTTGGTTTGCATTTCTGGTATGCACTTTGAGTTGGATTCTTACTTCTTCTATCTAGTTTCTATTGCTATTGCTTGTGTATATATGTTAGTATCTCTTGTTTAGTTGTTTGTGTTATGTTCTCCTGTTTACTGGTTGTTTATGTTTGTGTTATATTTTGAGCTTAGTCGGTCATTGCCTACAGAGTACCATTTTTGATACTCACACTACACTTCTGCCCCATCCAGATCAAAGTTTGAGTTATCACCATTGATTTTGAGTCGTACAAAACAGCTTGTTGTTTCAAAAACTTGGGTGAGCTTCTGGCGTTCAAGGTTGTCGATTTTCATCTATGTTTATCTAGGCTTAGTCTTTATGTTGTATTAGAGACATCCTATACTTATTTTGTATTTGTAGAAGCCTTGTACTCATATTTTGGATTAGATGCTCAACTACTGACTGATGCCAAGTCTTGGGATGATTCCTATATTGTTTTTGTTGATTATCCTTTCTTCGCTTGATATAAACTTTTTGCTTCTTATTATTGATTTCCGCTTGGTAGTTCGTTGCATATGGCTCTGGGCTAAGGGTTAGGCTTACCTATTGGTGGGATGTAGTATGTGTCATTATGACCTGAGTTATTAGGTTGTAACATCTTGCTAAAGTATTGAAGCATACGTCCATGATACCATGAAAGTATATTAATATATTGTGAAGTGTCATTACAGACTGAAGCAAATGAAGAAAAAAAAATCAGAAAGAAAATATGGAAAGAAAATTAACTAAAAGAAAAAAATATATAGAATGACCAAAAACATGAAATTAAATCATTGTGAAAAAAAAAAGAGTATTATGCTTTGAGGAAAAAATGAATGAGCAAGGGAGACAAATATTTTAAAAATAAAAAAATAATTAGAAAAAAAAAGAGAAAGAAAAGAAAAGGAACACAAAATAAAGAAATTAA
>JAJOOO010025876.1:0-16381 GCA_029582685.1 Solanum piurae | reverse complement strand
GTACATGCTTTTGATAATAAATCTGTTGAATATTTGTGACTAGGCTAGACCATAGTAGGGGTAAATTCTCTCTCGAGCAACTTATCCCAAATCAAATGGGTTCCTCTCAGATACCTACTTGCCGCATAAAGAACAACCTCCGACTTAGCTCACTCACTCTCTCAAGCTAAGTGTGTGGGAGAAGGACTAGGGTTCACTCTCTCGGGCTGAACCTCATGTCGACCAAATCCCACCGGCCATCAATTTAGTGGTCTTAGTTTTACGACCTCTCTCTCGAGCAAACCAAAAATACAAAGGTGAAATCGTATTTGCAACTACAATTTCATTAAGTTCCACCACAACTACTAAATGAAATCACATCTAAACAACAAATAAATCATCAACAAGCAAGACCCAACAGATAATCTAACCTATATTCACAAAATCACACCTCAAGAATTGGGGTTTTAGCTAGACATGTAAAAGAGATAGAAATTTATACCAAAATGAGTTTGCATTCAAATGGGTATGAAGATTTAAGTCTTAAAACAAGTCAAAAGTGAAGAATACTCAAGACCAAGTCCAAAATCTTGGAGTTGAAACCCTTTGAATCTTCAAGTTCTTCAAAACCCTCTCCAAGCTTAGAACTCAAAAGTCTATGTTAAAAATTCTATATTAAAAATCTGATACTAAGCTACAACTCTCAACGAGTATTTATAGTTTTTAAAAAATCTGTGTTGCAGCGGATCATTCAGCGTCGTTAGTCGATATCACCGATCAACTCGACGATCCATCCTTTGGTCTAGTTCATCGCCGTCTTGCATTAGCCTTCAACATCGTTGTGTTTGAATCATTGGGCGACATAGTACAACTTCACATAACTACTTGGTGATACGCTGACTGCTCCTTTTCACCGCCGATTTGATCTTTCAGCTATTTTGTTCGGCGATTCTCAGATCTTCATTTCTTTGATCTTTGAGCTACTTTGTTCCTTTTTTGCTAAGTAGTGCCCATGCTTTCCCTCAAACTCCAAATAACTGAAACTTAAGGGTTTCCATCAGATATTGAGATAAAATATGCATTTGAGGACACTAATTCTATCAAAATATAGCCCTAAATGAGTCCAATTTGTGGACTCATCAACACCCCCAACTTAAGCTTTTGCTTGTCCTCAAGCAAACTCAAGTTCAGCCGATCAAAAAGGGTGTCTCAAACAGTGCTACCCAAGATTCAATCATGAATGCACACAACAAAACTCAATTTACTTATGGAAAGATCAAATGTGCACTCAAAAATTCAAGTTGTGACTCACCAATATCAAAGAACCTCCTGCTCACAATACTTGCTTCAAATGCAAGTTCAAGCTCAACCAAAGTGTTCAAATTCTCTCACACAAGGAATGATTCCATATTCACACAATGGTTCACAGTTTAAAGCTTAAAAATCAGATGCAACGCTCACACTCACAAAGAAGAACACAATGCATGATTTCACCCATAGGTTTGCCTGTATTTTCCAATCAACATTTGTTTCAACTCACTCAAGATAAAAAAGGTCTTTTTAAGGCTTGTAATGGGGCTGAGTGCAAAGGTATGGTCATTTAGGCACAATGAGTTTCATCCTCATGAAATGTGGTGTTCACAACACTTCCTTTCCTTTTTCTTCATCATTTTCTTTAGTGCTCATAAGTTATCCTATTATTCCCTTTTCATGGATTGTTTGGGAACCCCATTTCTTTTGTACTTTATTCCACAACTTTATTTTTCATTCTTTTTCTTTCTCTTTTCTCTCTTTTTTTATATGGAGGGGTTCCATTTTTTCTCAAAACCATGGGTAAGAGGGACTTTCTTGCACTTCTTGATTTGCCTTTTCTTTTCACCACACCCCCAACTTAGGCTTTTGGCCTAAGTTGGCTATTCAACTAACCACAACTTCATGAGGATTATTGGTAATGGATAAAGAAAGGTTATGATTTCATCAAGTTTCTTCCAAAGAAAGGTAAGGCTCAAGAGGTTTTCTAAAGTGGTTCACACACTCACAAGGTAGGTCACAAAAGAGGTATATGTCAAATTGGCTCACACTCTTCGAAGTTTCCTAAGATCATATCAAGCGATAGCATCACATAGTTGATCGGACCAATTTGGCAAATTCTAGGATCTATCATGCATGGTTCAAATTAAGCTCATCACATTAGACATTGACACTACAGTCAAAGAAGACTCCACACTTTCGCTAGTGTGCAATGATCATCACAAGAGACTCAATTCGATACTAGGCTAGTCATAACGAGATGCAAAGAGTTCGCATATTGTGTATGCAATTTCATTTGGCCTCATCGTAGCCGCGCATTCATGTTTGTTTGATTGAGAGCACTATTCAAGTAATCCATATTGATCGGAACTGAGACTTAAATTTTGCAAAAGAACAACCATATTCAACACACGAGAGGTGGCACAATTTTTAGACAGGTCAGAATCATTTTTGCAATTTAAAAGAAAAGGAGCCATAAGCTCAAACATCCATAGAAACAGTATATCAAACACAATTTTTAAACAGAATAACCCCAAATACATACACAAAAACACGACTCACAAATAGCACATAGAAGGTGAGCCTCACCCCACCACAAATACAAATATTTGTCCTCAAATGCAAATAACACAGAATCCAAAATGTAAAATAAAGAAAGCCAGAGATGGAGGTAAAAAAGGGTCCTATCTACACAGTTGCTCTATCTATCGGGGCATCAGTGCCCGGTGCATCCATCTGAGTTTGGGACTCGGTACCTGGAATCACCTCAGAAGGAGCAGTACCTGATTCACCAAGTTCTGTTGAGTGTGAGTTCGCCAGGAAGATATGCACCGCCCTGCAGAATCCCCGAGTCCATGAAGGAATATTAGGATCTAGGGTAATGGTCCTCCTGGAAGAAGTGTGCTTCTTGCCCTTGCCTTTTCCAATAGTTATGGGTGGTTTCGTAGCTTTCCCTTTCGACGTAGCTGCATCCTCATGAATCTCAATCCCTTTGGCCTTCTCTTAGGCCAGTGTTATTCTTTCAGCGACTTTTGATTTAGTCATGTTTGCAAAGTCTCGAGGACACTAATTCTATCAAAATATACCCCTAAATGAGTCCAATTTGTGGACTCATCAATTGTGCCTCTTATGTATATATTCATGAAGTTTTATCAAAATGGCATACAAGCATGATTTTCAAAAAAAATGTCCGTTTTAAGCATATTTTTAAATGGCTATCATATTTAGTACTTAATTGTGCTAACCCATTCTTCTTCATGTTTTACTACAAGTGTAGTTCCGGCAAGTGATTGCTTCTCTCTAGTTCAAGTGCTTGGATTTATATTCTTCCAAGATCAAGTGGTATGTCCTCATACATCGAGGAAAAGTACTTTTAGATGTTTCTTTTATTTCATGTAATATACATTTTTTAGTCTTTTCGATTGTAAAGGGCCGTGTCCCTAGTTATGTTTTGGATGTTGTTTTTAGATGGCCATGTGAGACAATAGACTTCCGTTGTGTCTTTCGAAAGGTTTTAATAAGTATTTTGATTGTATGATTTTAAATAAAGTTTAAATTCCATACTATTTCTACTATCAAATGTAATGAAATGCTATGAGGCTTGTATGAAACCCCTTCGGGGTCAAGTACGCCGTGTCGCATCTAGGTCTATCCTAGGGTCGTGACAATAACTTTTGTAATACTTAGTTCCCTTATACTCTTACTCAATTCATACATGAAAACTCTTTCTCAAAAATATATAAAAATCATATTGTGATCTGATCATTTATGACTCGGGAAGTCATATTGCATAAACATTGATGGTATATCTAGATACCATACTGCTTAAACATTGATGACATACTCGATTCTCATACTAATAATGTTTTAAAACTCTTTCTCAAACTCCTCTTTACTTTCTCAAAAACTCATTTTAAAACAAAAATGTTGACTTCGAAAGATTCTCAAAATTTACAACTCAAAATAGGGTTCATGCTAAAATATAGACATGAACAACTCAACTGAAGGATCTCAATAACAATATAGAAAACTCAATACTCAGAACTGAAGAACTCAAGAACTTAGAACTCAACGATACTACTCATCTCAAGAATACTCAATTAATAGGGTTTATGCTGAAATATAGACATGAACGAATCAACTCAAAAGTCTCAATGCATAAGATATAGCATTTTAAAAATTAGGAATAAAATTTCAAAAAAAATCAGGAACTCAAGAACTGAAAATCAACTTATCTCAAGAAGACTCAAATCTAGGGGTAGAATTCTAGATTACTCTTTTACTGATTTGGAAGTAGATGTAGGACGTGAGGACGCACTATTCCAACACTATGATAGCCTTACATACCTGGAAGAACAAGGTTCTTGAAGAATCATGAAGAAGAACTTGATTAGAAGCCATCAAACCTAGCTTGAGGGAGAAAAATCAAGAAAACCTTTGTTGAGATTTCTTGAATTAGCTTCTTGAAACTCTATGGCCTAGAATTATGAATTTCATTAGTGATTCATAATTGTATGGTGAAATTTTAGTTGGAAAGAATGAAATTCTTGGAGAAATGCTTACCTCGAAGAAGAATCTTGAAAGAGATTGAACGAATCTTGAATGGAGTCTTCTACTTTGATTTTTTCCTTAGGTTTTTTCGTTAGGATTTGAGAGAGAAGAGAATGATGAATTAAGAGATGAAAATTTGATTATTTTGGATCTTTAATTAGCTAAGAAATTCGTTTAGGGTTTTCTTAGAGGTAAAAAGACAAAAACGACCATTTTTAATGTTTTCTCGTCGGCTAATTCTCACAGCACTGTATATGTTTACTAAAATGGTCACAACTTTTTACTCAAAACACGGATTATTGCGATTTGGTGGCGTTGGAAAGAAGATTCAATTACCTTTAATTTAATAGGTTATGGGCCACATAACTCTTTATATTTTAAGATACATGGTCGTTTAAAGTTGACCAAAGTAAATTTTTACATCAAAACATAATTGGTAAGGAAACTTTGAACTCATTGTTGTGCTAGGAGTTTTGAATTACCTTAATTGATATCCAAAATCATTCCCACACTAAAGAATTTGCCTTTACACATAGGGTAAATTTAAGAATCACCCGATACGACCTTACATGTAAATGAAGAATAGTTTGGGTCTAACTTTCAAATTTTTGGGGTGTCACAATATCTGCCCCTTGGTTTCATTCGTCCTCGAATGATGGTTAAACTGAGGATGGATGGGAAAAGAGTTTCTCTTACTATCTTTTTGACTTTTAAACTTCCCTACTAACTAACCCTTATAAGAATTCATCATCCTCTTGTCAGTTCTACCAACTTAACTTTCATGCATTATTACTAGGAAACTAACTTATTACTTATCGTAAAACCTTATCTCCTTGATCCTCCATATTTATAACCTTATATGGAATAAAAACACCATAACTATCCCAATAAGGAAACACAATCCTCTTCTGTATCCTTCACACAACAACTATCAACAACACCACTCTTAAAACTAAAAAGGATTACTGAAAGAGATCTTGGGAAAAATATCATAAGCACGATTCATTCGAGATATCTAATATAAGACTATGCATTGCATAACATTATGTTTATAGAAATTGAGAGTAAATCATGAATTTGTGAGACTGAACATACTATGAGACAGGAATGCTTATATGAATAGGTTAATACCATGAAGCTAATTTCCATAACTTTATGGAGTAAAATTGAGATCAATGGGCTAAAGTATTTTCCCCTCATTCTGTGAACTAAGAATGGATGTTAATCTCTCTAAAGTGTATGAGCATAGGTCATAGACACAATTGTAATATTAGAAAACATCAACATAATGTTGTAACGATTAGCTTTGAGTGATACGCTAGAGAATGAATGGATTGATATAACTCTACAACTCATTCAAAAAATATCACTATCTCATCTTCAACACTTGAATTTGTTTCTCATCTTATCATCTCCCCCTTAGGTCTGAGGCTGACACTTTAAAGCTATGGATCTATTCCATTATGTCTAAGTTGGTCTATATTAGATTTACTCTAATACTCGGGAAAGGCTTATCTCATGGCAACTTAACTCTCCATATGCAGGTACTAAGACTCGTTCTAAGATCTCTTTCTAAGATGCTTCTCTTAACCTCTTCTTATTGGCTTATAAGGCCAGTTAATCTAACTTTTAATAATCTGCCTTCTCCTTCTTAGCCTATTAATAACATCCTTCTAGGTTCATCTGAACCTAACTAGAGGAAGCTTTGAACTATATAAAAGAAAATCGTCATTTACTATATAAAATCCTTTCTACCAAAATCTTAAGGGTAATAATTAATGCTTACATCAGCGTACTCCACATTGACAAATCAAATATGCTATCTAGGCATACATGAAAAAATCATTAAGTTAATTGGAACCTCGTATGATAACATACAATCTTGGGTACACCTATTAATGCTTTTGTTATTCTTATGACTTTGCCACACTTCACTACTTTTATCAAAAAGTTAGAATCCCATACTTGTACCACTCACATTCATTGTAACTAACCTCTTAATTTCTCTCCTACTGTATGTCAAGTCTACCAAATCAAATCTCAAAACTAACATCATCATCCTCATGCTGCCATTCTTTTTATCACGACACTCATCTCAAATTCAAGCTTAATGTTTATTACTAAACATAATTATCAATAAAATTACTCACAAAATATACTAACTTATGACTACTATATAAAATTAATAAAGACTCACCCACTAAAACCTCGTGACAAGTAGTCAATCCTTACCTCTCTGCCTTTATACTTACAATTTACCGTCACACATCCTTTCACAACTTAAGTACTATTTACCCATTCACTGCACATCATTGGATAACAACTTCTATGTAACACCCCGTATTTGAAAGAGATAAAAGAATCAAATTTTTGGGAAATTGCAGGTGCCAGCCACGAGGGCCACCCATGGCGCATGGATAGGACCACACACCGTAGGTGTGGTCCGTTGATGGCCCTTCCTATGGGTGGTGTTGATGCTCAGGACCATGGCCATACCTACGAACTTTAGGTTAGACCACGGTCCGTGGTTCACTGGCCAAAAATCAACCTTCTGATGACCAACAACGATCCACCAGGATGGGCCATGACAAGGATCCATCGGTGGCCAGTTGGCAGTTATTTTCAGGGGCAGTTGCGTCTTTTGCTATTTAATTAGACCCTATAATACGTCGTTTTAACCTTCATTAAGACCCCTATATAAGTATTTTCAACCCCCAAATTAGCCCATTCACTTCATTCTTCCCAATTCACAAAAGGAGATCAAATATCCTATCCAAAGTAGTTCTCTCTCTAGAAACTTGAAGAAGAAGAAGGATTAAACCTAGGGTTTCAAGTCAACGTCTCAATTTATTCATTGAAGGCTAGAATTTGGTTCAAGGTATGATAGTTTTCACCCATGGATTCCTTCCATCCATAGAGGTCCCAAATTCATCTATTTCAAAAGGTAGAATTACCCAATTGAGTTAGGGTTTTCTTCAATTGTCATGGGTTCTTTTCATTATTTATTTAAATGATTGAATTATGATCTTCTATGCATGAATTGATGAAATACTATTGTTTTGTGATTGTGTTGTTGAAAGGACATGCTCATAAACACATACTAGCATGATGTGAAAAGTTTTCTCACATAGAAAGGATTCTTAGGTTGAAAGGCATTCTCACCTAATTGAATCAAAGAGTAAGAGATATCCTAATGAACTAGCTTGGATTGGTTGTCCAAGGACACCTTTACATGGATTATGAGATAAGTCAAGACTTAATAACTATTCCCTTGGATTTATGCTTAGCACCGAGAGAATATTGATATTGAGATGGAAGCTCTCCCATTAGTAGAGACCGAGTTTTTAAAAGCAATCTCATGAGATGGAAGCTCTCCCGTTAGTAGAGGCCAAGTTTCTAGTAGCAATCTCCTTATCCCTTAACTATGTGCTCCCATAGGATGATTAGCTAGTGGATCAACTTAAGCTAGAAGTTATGGTCCTTACCTTGGTAAGTAGGACAACCCTTTTCTGTGTTGGAGACACCGAGGGATCATGTTATAGCTCACATGGTCTCTATGTCGGTTAAGGCTAATTCCCCACATTAATAATGAACTACGGTTACTTTAAGAAGTATCACATATGAGTTCAAAGGTTTTAAAGATGATGTTATCTTGCATTGACTGTCACGACCCAGGGTACACCCTAGATGTAACATGACGTACTAGACCTCGAAAGGCTTAACACAAGCCACTTAGCATATCATAACATAAAGTAAATATAAATGATGTGGAAATTTTTAAACTTTTTCCATACAATCGAAGTCTTTATAAAAGCAAAGAGGAAGTCTTACTACACTTGTCTAAAACCATCTAATACAACTTTGAATACTCTTGGGTCACAACCCATAAAATAGTCTCAAAACATGAATATAAAAGACATAAAGGAAAGGTGAGAAAATCCTCGATGCTATGAGCACTCACCAAGTCTTTAACTCCTTGCACCTATAGAAACCTATCTTCAAGAATGGAACTCAAAATCACCGATCCCAACATTTGATAAGAATGTAGAAAAGAGTATGCGTTAGTACAAAAGTAGTAAATATGTTAGCTAGCATAACATCATAAGAGCATAACTAAAGTGTTTGCCAACATAAGACAAAAGCATAAGAGGCCATAACATAATCATAAGAATAATCTTCAACATAGACATAATATGAGCATAAGTCAACATAAGGCATAATCCAATAGCATAGGAGATACCACATATTCATAAGCATAGTCCATAATTAAATACTCATAACATAAGAGAATTTCATAAGAAACCATCAAGTCATACTTGTGCAATGCATAGATGAGATCCCATAATCCCACCTAGGCTAAGTACCACTTTTAGGCCATCATAACTCTTTATCATCTCTTGATCTCATCCTTAGCTTACTTCTCATAGACAAGGGAATCTCTCACCTTTCGTCAAATATATCATGGAAGGCAAGTATAGCAACAATCCATCAAAACATACATCATATAAGAACAACACTTCTTAGGTTACCTTAAGTTGTACTTTTGTAATGCATGAATAAGACCCCATAATCCTATCCACACTACGTACTTTTTTAGGTCATCATACCCATACTTCTTGATTAGGGACTAGTCCCTCCTTTAAAGCATTGGAACACTAGGATACACTTAATTAAGAATATCTTAGTTACTCATTAAGTTGAACCTTATGAGATACTACATTAAGTACATCTTAGTTCATCATTGTTTTGAACTCTAGGAGATGCTTCCTCAAGCATGTCTTAGCTCATTAAGTTTGAACTCTAGGAGATGCTTCTTCAATCACATCTTAGTTCATTAATTGTGTTGGACTCTAGGAGATGCTTCTTCAAGCATAATCTTACTTCATTTCTAATCTTGTTGTAGTTGGGATATAGCCTTAACCGACATGAGAACATGTGAGCTATCACATGATCCCTCCCGGTGTTACCCACACCATCATGGGTTGGTCCACTTGCCTAAGGTAGAACCGGTTTGTTGTCTTAGTTGGGTCCACTAGCTAATTTTCCTACGGGGCACGTAGTTATGGGATACGAAGATTGCTACTAGAAACCCAAAACTCCACTAGGTGAAGGCTTCCATCTCATGAGACGTACTTTGGGAAATCCAGACTCTACTAGGTGAGAGTTCCCATTTTGGAAGCCCAAACTCAACTAGGTGGGACCCTCCATCTCATTTCAATATCCACTCGGTGCTAGGCCTAAATCCCACATGAAAGTTATTAAGTCTCTACTTCGACTTAAGTTTCATGGAAAGATTTCCTTGACAATCAATCCAAGTTAATTCATTAAAATAACTCTTTAGACCATGCGTGAGCAACTATCACCATCCATGACCTAGGTATAAAGGATCTTTAGCCTTAAATTCAATTAGGTGAGAAAAGCCTTTCAACTCTAGAACCATTACTATGTGAGAACACTTTTCACATTAAGTGTATTATTAGTTAATGAGAATAACCTTTCAATCAGCGCACAACAACAACCTAATCATTAATACTTCACACTCAAAGTGTAGTCATAGCATTTACATAGATTCTACAAGAACATGCATACATTCATAATATAAATCATATTAACTTTACTTTCAAAACCCTAGAAGTCAACATCCATGACTACAAGCCTTATTCTCAAAGCTTTACCTCTTACAATCATTATGCATATCTAGATCACAAGACATTCTAGTCAGAAGCTTCATTCTTAAGCAATTCTAACCATATCTCATTATAAAGATTCAATCTCAAGCATTACTAGTCATGATCCATCCCATCTACTTTAATTTAATTCAATTCATGTCTATATGCTTCTATTATTGAACAACTACTATACATATCATCAATTCTAGAAGATCAACTCTAAGTCTTCAATTCCCTTCACAAGGCATAAAACCACATTACTTCAATTTCATCAATTAAACTAGGGTTAGCCATGGAAAACACATAATATCATTATAATAGCATGTTTCAATACTAAATAAATCATAAACAAGTACTATCCACTCAATTGGAATCATACTCAACTTAACCCACAATATTGGAAGGAACCCTAACTTTAATTGGGGATTTCATCTTCACAATTGGGGGAATTCTAGGGGGATCCATAGATGGAAGAATCCATGGATGAATAAGCTGAAATACCTTGATTATAAATCCCTACAAAGCTTGCAACAATGGAGACTTGACCTACCTTGAACCCTTCTTCTACTTCTTCTTCACTTTCTAGAGAGAGGATTTCTTGGAGGGAATTGGGTTCTTTTGGGTGAATTGAAATAATGATTTTGGAATCAATTAATTAATGGTCTAATAAATTTATATAGGTGGTCTAATTACTAATAAAATGACACTACTTAATAAATCATTAATTCTAGAACCTTCTCTTAACCCCTAACTTAAACAACTTAAGGACCTTCACTGCCTCACCCACGAGACCCCGACCCACGGGCTGTGAGTGGACCCACAGGGCATGCTTGTCCTCTGTGGGTGGAGGTACTGGAACCCTGAACCACGACTCTCCTCACCCACGGGGCATGGACCCCCCTACGGGGCATTGGTCCCCAATCGTGGGTGCATTGTTTTGGGCAAATTTTGGGGTGGTTTGCTAAGGTCCTCTTCAAGGACCCTTTGTTAGTCCTTGGGGAGTTGTACCTTGACCTTCTAACCCTAAACCCGTCATTCTAAGTACGGAAAGTCCTTTCTACAATTCTAACCCTTTCGTCAAGCTCTAGAACCCTCACTTAAGGCTCTAGTTTAGCCTACTAGTTTCCGGGTGTTACAATATCTCCCCCTTGGGAACATTCATCCTTGAATGAAAATTCTAAACACTTGTTAAAGGAAACAACTCTAGAATAGCAGCCCATCATGCATGCAACTCATCTAAATGCATATAAACAAAGGAGGAAAACTTCAACTCCAAACTAAACATATTCAATGCAATACAAGGAAGTAGGAACTACATATATCTACCCCAAAATGCATAAAATTCTCATAACTAGTCATGTTCAAGGAGGAACTACCTTTTCCTAGCCATAACATGCTCAACATACTCTCAGGGAGCTCATATGCAATTTATTCTCAAAAAGCATTTATTTAAAGAGGAATCTCTCAACTCCAAACTAAGGCATGCTCATATTTAATGCATTACAACATGAGGAAATAATTATGAAAATTCAATTTTATTAAATCACAAGCTTTCATGAGCATGCATCATATAAGGAAATCATGGCAACACATAACCACACAATGACCTTGCTATCTAAGCACACCATCTCCCCCTTGGGATTAAGCCTAAACACCGTTCATACTAAAGACAACTTCAAGGTCTCACATATCAGGTCACAAAAGACCAAATAATATCATAATCTAATAATGTATGAAACACATAACGACATTCATATCCGGGGAACAACCTGTTCACCTCTAGCTTGGAGAACCTATAATCTATTTTTTCTTGGGAGCATTGGAATCTGGACCACTAAGAGAAGCTTCTTTGGCCTTTCTCCCTTTAGCCCTAAGCATTGAGCAATCTCTCATCTTGTGACAATCATTACCACAACCATAACAACCATCCTTGCTGGCTAGACTCCTACCATAATGCTTCATTCCACACATAGTGCAAGTAGGCCTAAGTAACACAAACTCACTATTACTCCCTCTTTGAGGCTTAGGGTTAGACACCCTTCCTTGGTTTTCCCCATGAGTATTGGGGGAAACTTGATTGGGAAACTTTCTTTCGGTCCTTGGTTGATCATATCCATCAGATCTAGCATTTGAGAAACTCCCATCATTGGTTCTAGCTCTTTTAACCTCCCTATTGTTGTCTTGAAGTTTCTCATCCTCCATTTGTTGGGCATACACCATAAGGTATTAAATATCCATATTATCATGGAGCATTGCCGAACGACATTCTTTCTTACCAATTTGGACACACCCGTCAAATACCTACTCATCATATCCCTTGAATCCACCACCAAAGCCAGAGCATTCTTGAATAATTGAGTAAGCTTTAGAGAATACTCTTGAACACTCATACCTCCTTGACGAAGGTTAATGAACACTTCTAGATTAGATTCCCTCAACTCTCGAGGAAAGAACCTAACAAGGAACGCTGATTTGAACACTTCCCACTCTATTGGACCTGCTTCTACCGGCCTATTATTCTTTTATTGAGTATACCATACTTGATTCACACTCTTTAATTGGTAAGAGGCTAACTCCGCTTTCTCTACCAAAATCACCCACATGGCATCAAGTATTTTATAAACCTCTTCTACAAATTCTTGAGGATCTGATGAGTCCACATATTGGACTCATTTAGGGCTTTATTTTGATAAGAATAGTGTCCTCGAATGCTTATTTTGTCTAAATATCTGATGAAAACTCTTAAGTTTCAGGTATTTGAAGTTTTAGTGAAAACATGGACACTTAGGCGCAAAAAGGACCAAAAAAGGCTGAAAAGAATGAAGAAGCTGAAGCCTGAGCATCGCCAAGGACACTTGGAGATTCACCGAAGAGATTCACTACGCCCTCTGTTCCAGTAAGCGAAGCCTTGAAGGAGAAGAATAAAAAAGGCGATAAAAAAGAGAAGTCGGCGCTTTGACAAATATTTCCGCGAAGCAGTACTATACAGCCCAATGGTCCAGAATGTGAAGTTCTGAAGGCAAGCATGAAATGACGATGAAAGAGAAGAAGGGTGAGTCGCCGAGTCATTCGGAGTTATCGACTAACTTCGCCGAAAGATCCGCCAGCGCTATTTTTTGAACTCTATAAATACTGAACTTGTTATTAATTTTTAGAGGATTCGAAAATTTATTTTAATTTTCATAATAAAATAGTACTTTTTGAATATTTTCTCTCAAGTTTGGAGAGGGTTTTTGGGAAACTTGAAGAAAGAAGGGTTTCATCTTCCCCAAATTGGAAGTGGGTCTTCTCCATTCTTCTTCCTTTGATTAAATCAAGGTTTAATTTCCTATACCCATTTGATTTCACTATCATTTTAGGTGTATCTTGTTATTTCTTGATGTGTGGCTAAAAACCCTCATTCTTGGGGTGTGATTTAGTAAAAATATGAATTGATATTATTGTTGGGTGTTGCTTGCTGATGGTTTAGATGTAGTTTAATGGTGATTTCACCTAGTGGTTGTGGTTTAACCTAAAGGGTTTGTGGTTGGAAATACAAAGCCACCCATGTGTTATCGGCTTGCTTGAGAGGGAGGTCGCGAAACCAAGACCACTAGACTGATGACCTAAAGAGTGGGCCGACATGAGGTTCAGCCTGAGAGGGCGATCCCTACTCTCATATCCTAACACTCAGCTCAAGAGAGTGAGTGGGGTAAGGCGTAGGTTGGTCTTCATGCGGCAAATGAGTGTCCGAGAGGAACGCATTATAAATGGGGTAAGTTGCCCGAGATGGAACTTATTTCCATTTAAAGCTTAGCCTAGTCACTATTATCTTACAAATTTCCTTTCAAAAGGATGTACCCAACTACTTATCTGAACTTGTATTGCTGTCAGATCCCAAGAATTCTCACCTATACTTGATTTTCTTGTAATTTTTGCTATTTTCACTGCTTGTGAGAAAACCCCCAAATCGATATGTGACACTTTTGGGTCACCCCTTTTAATTTACTATGTATTTAATCATTGATGTCTTTAGCTACGACTAGTTAGAACTAAATTCCATTTTCTATTAATTCTCAAAACCACTCCCTTGGGACACGAACCCAACCTTTAGTTGGGTTACTATAGTATCGACGATTGTAGACACTCGAACAGTAGGTTAGTGTTGTTGGTCACGATAAGTATCAAAATGGCGCCATTGCTGGGGAGTGGTGTTACCTTGGAATTCTTAGATAAGTAAAGTGTTCATTCTGTTTTAGTTGTAGTCTTACTAACATCACTCTTGGTCTTTCTTTTGAAGCAAGGTGTAACTAGGTTGAATAAGCACTCACAAATCAATGGATTTTCCTCCACTAGAGGTAATGAGGATCCGAGATTGCAAACTGACCTTCAAGCAGTTGGAGGGTGTAACACCCCGGAAATTCTATGACTTAAGTTAGAACCTCACCTTATGAATAATGACTTAAAAATAGTTAGAATGATGGTTCTAAACCTAAATTAATGCAATTGACTTGGTTTGAAAGAGTGAAAGTCTAAACGTCAAGAAACGACCACGACGTCCGAAAACTAGAGAAGAATGTGTTCTAGTGTGTCCTTAGGTTTTGGGCAGATTTGGGAGTGTCGTATGATGGTATAATCTTGTAAAAAGGTTTAAATTAGGTAAATATATGTTTATAGGGTCAAAAAGTTCGAATACGATGCCCCAGATCCACCCTAAGGGGACCCCCCAGGAGGACCCCAACCATGGCCAAGAAAACTGCAAAGGCAGCTTGAAAATTGCACATGGAGGGAATAGGTCCGTGTCGCGGACTAGCTCCCCCAAGGAGAAAAAATTTAGTTCACGATGCGGTCGTGTCGCGGACTCCACTGTCCCAAAATTTAATTCCAAATATCTTCAGGGAACAGCTCCGCGTCGCGGACTTGTTTTGCGACGAAAATGCAGAAATTCAGAAATCAATTTTTACTTCATTAAAGAGTCCAACTAAGTGAGGGGTATTTAGGGTATTTTAGGGGATGTGTATATAATGGATTTTAAGTCACTTTATCTCACTTTTATCACTCAAACACAAAACCCCAAAGATCAAAACCTAAAGTTCCTCCTCCTCTCTACTCTCTCTCTCTCTTCTCAAGAACTCCATTGAAGAAGATTGGAGCGTCAAGAATAAGACCAACTCTCCAAGATTTCAACTCAGATTTTCGTTATTAATTCATCAATATGGTGTGGTAGCTTATTACTCATGGGATTTCTTTCCCCAAGAGGCCCATTCAAGATGAATTTCAAAATCTCTAATTTCTAGGTTTCAATCCAAAAACGTGAGTCTTCTTTATAAAGTGAAATTGATGTTATAAACTGACTTTTATTGATGTTATATGAAAAATTATGGATGAATTTATGTTGTATTGGTGGTTTCTTGAAGAATTCCCCAAGAGGCCCATGTTTCTCCTTCTTTTCCTAATTCTAACCCTAGTTTGTGTTGGATATTGATTGAAGGCCATGAATTGAATGTGATGTTATGTAATTCAAGTTTATATGATTATTATAACCTAGGTTATGTATAATTTCTATGAAATTAGGGTTGAGTATTTGAATGAAGCCTTGAAGGCTATGAAGGGAAAATGTCAATTGCTTATATTGATGTTGATTATGTTATTACTTCATGAATTACCTTGTATTATGTATTAGTTATGAATTGTTTGGTAATTGAAGTATGAAGTCTCAAGAAGGGCAAGAAGGTATGAAGGTTGGTTCTTCTTTGAACTCAAGTATGAAAGGTGAATTACTTAGATTGTAGCGATGCTGTACCTAATGTGTTGTTGTGGTGTTGATGACCTAGTTTCCTCATCCTTAACCCTCTACACTTGAATTAGCTATGAAGTATGTATGTATGTTATGGTGTGATTTCTATATGATTGAAAGGTAGTTCTCATGATTATAATGTAATGTAAAGTGAAAGGTTTACTCACTTACTAAGTGTTTCTAAAGTGAAAGGATTGTTACTCACTTATGAACACATATGAGCTATTATGGTAAGATGTCTACATAAGAGTCTAGTAAAGGCTAACGTGAACTTATGTGATGACTAAAGATGATTACTAAAGGGAATTAGATGCTTAGCACCGAAAGGGCATGTAAATGAGATGGGGGTCTCACGTTTAGTAAGTTCGGCTCCCCA
>JAJOOO010025875.1:0-17321 GCA_029582685.1 Solanum piurae | reverse complement strand
AAAATACCCATAAAATATTTTAAGGTAAAGAATGAGCAAACAAATTTAAATAGTATAATACCTTTTCCCTTCATTTTCCACTCGCACGACAAGAATGACAATATACCTTTGTCAAAATATTTGTCTAATATTTTAGGAACTTGAATAAAATTATTCATCTTCAAATTTATCGTTAAGATTTCTTATAATGAAATCCAAGATAGTATATTCCAACATATGATTAATATTTTATTAATTTGAAATAATTCTACAAATATAAATAAATACGATGAATAAGTTGTTTGTACAGATTTTTTATTTTGAAGAAATCAATATGTATAGATACAACATATAGTGTTTTTAATGAAACAAAGTTGAAAATTTTCGTATATTTTCCAAATTAGACAAAATATAATCTTCTACTATTGCTACAAATTAGATCTCATAAATATTAGGGAAAAAATTGAAAAAATTCAAACAAGCATGTATAGTTACCCAAGTATATATCTCCTACCTGAAGGATTAAAGGTACATGTGTATCAATTCAAGAAATAATACTTGTTTGAAATATTAGAAAACATATGAGCCAAGAAGTGTATTTAAATCCAACCCAAACAATTTTGTGAATGTAACGTACACTACCACCCACATTGCCAAAATTTTGGTCATTAATTGTTTAGTAATATCATAAATATGATAATGAGTTAAAAAAACATAAAAATAAAAAAGAACCGTAGGCAAAAACAACTGATTGATAGGCAGTTTTGTTGGCCTAGGTAAAAGACAAAGGAAAACAAATTTGGATTAAGATAACAGTTGAGCTGATTATTTTAGAGTCTAAAGCAGCAATCGCGAAGCAAAAAAATTGATGTTGATAAAAAGCATAAGAAATTTTATATTCGATAAAATGCTAACTTGAAGTGGATGGCATTTACAAATACGAAGTCAACTGCTGATAAGGATGAGTTAATGAATCAAAACTTGTCTCGATAAGGCGATAGCAAAACATGAATAATCCTTCAACTTGACCATGGCAAAAAATGAGGCATCTCATGAGCACCAAACATTGACATTTAATTTGCACTGTAGCATGGTTTTAAATGCAACTTTACTATAACAATAATTCATTTACATATTTATGTTTTCACTCTAATATAAAGAAAAAAATATTTGATTTGACGTTTAACAGTACAAAATCAACTTTAAATCATCTTATTATGATTACTTGTAAAATTTTATCAAAATTTAACATAATACATATTTATTCTTCGACCATTGCCAAAATTATGTCGAGTGTTTAAATCTATTATGGACTATAATGAATGATATATGGGTATTTTCTCATTTTGTGAACCTTATAATTATTTCTTGTGTATGAGCATTATAACTTAAAAACCAAATGTGTTTAGTCAATTTTTATCTTTTCTTCTAAGTAAAAAGAAAAACTTTCATCACTATTATTATAATTTATCAAATTTATGTTTGTTATTTTTTTTTTAGACGATGATCTATCAGAATTTCGTCTCAATTTTCCAACGAGTACTTTTTAGTTGTATTTGGCCGTCGAAAATCAGACAGTACAAATCCAACCACATTATTTAAAACTAGACTTAATTCCACTCACAATTTTTATTATTATATATATACAAAATAAAATCAGCACCACATGCTTTACTGATGATTTAGTTGATTTACTCCATTAATTAGTAGTTATAATGCTGCTAACATAGGATTAAAGTTGACATCAATTTTCACTTTAGATCATTTTAACTAAACTTTATTCATTTTAGACAGTTCATGTCATATCCTGCTATATCATTTTAACACTTTTTGTTGACATAACATAGTGAGTGTGATAGACTGCTTACCCTCGTGTGGAAAGTTTATTTAACCTATTTTTTTATTATTTTTTTATTCTTTTCTTCCCCATTGTTAGCCACCATTTCCCAAAAGTTGAAATAGATCCAAAGATACTACAGAGGAAGAAACGGATTTGATCGCAAAGATATTTCAAGCTTAAACATAGGAATGGTTGTGCAAGTGGGGTGGTGGAGAAAAAAACATAGGAATTGCTGTGCAAGTGGTTAATTTTTTTTAAAAATTATTTGGATAAAAAGTTGCCATATGTCATTAAATCATTGACCTTCTTTTTTGGGAAATAGGTCTCAAATATATTCGAACTTTGATCGAAATCGCTTTAACAATTTCAAACTTTGGGCAGGGGTAATAGGTCCTGCCCAAAGTTTGGAATTGTTACAACAATTTCGATCAAAGTTCGGATCTATTTCAAACCCTTTTCCTTCTTTTTTTCTACTCATCAAAATTTATTATGTAAGAATTATTTTCACTATATTTGCCACATGTCTTTATTTAATTCGTTAGTTTTGACACATCATCAACGAGTATGTTACACATACCTTACACATTTGACTGGTTGTCAAAAGACATAATACATAAACATGACCCTTAACTTGGCTTCAACGGACAACTATGCCCTCCAACTTTGAGAGTGCACAAGTAGACACTTAAACTTATATAAAATTGAACAAGTAGACACACATGTCCTACATAGCATAATACATGTAGGACGCCATGTAGGACACAAAATTGCCATGTAGGGTGCCATGTAGTAAGAATGTGTTTATTTGTTCAATTTTATACAAGTTTAAGTGTCTACTTGTACACACCCAAAGTTAAAGGTCATAGTTGTCAACTGCCGTCAAGTTAAAGGTCATGTTTATGTATTATGCCTTGTCAAAAATGTGTCAAAATGACACACCAACACATGTAGAAGGTGTCTAAAATGAACAAAATCTAATTAAAGTGTCTAAATAAAATTTGATGATAATTTTAGAGGGACAACGATGAGTGCCACCAAAAAAGTAACAGTGGGGTAAGTGCATGCTGGGTAGTCCTAAAAGTCATATCTACCATAGCTTATTATTGTGGTTCACATACCTTGTTAATGTTTGTTAGAAAAATATTATTAAGAAAATTAAGGATTATTAGAAATTTATCTAATTAATTTTACTCAAAAGAATTAATGACATTTTTATTAGCCTTCAAAGTCAACATTATCTACCATTACTTCTTTTTTTTATCAAACATAACTGATGCCAATATCTCGTAAATTTAATTTGGTGGAATCAATTGTATTTATGGTCATTTACTACTATTCTTAACTCTTGTTTTAAAATGTTGGAAGATTTTGATATAGTCTTTTCCTATATAAATTTATACTGACTATGGTATTGTACTGTTGACGCTTAGTGATTAATACAAATTTAGCTACCAAATAAAAGAGGAAGTGGAAAATAGAGATTGGATAAGAATGGAGTGAAAAACAGTGAGTTACTGTATGGGAATTTCTTTCTTTTTTTATTCTTTTTTACTGGTTTTCTATAATAAAAAATCTTTGTAGATTCTCATTTCTATTTTTTTTTTTTATTACCTGACAAGCTTATTGAATATTGAGAAATGCATCCAAATTGAGTAAAATATTCTTAAAGGACAATATCACAAGCACACGTCAAGATATGAGAAGCTAGAGTCCGTATGGCTTAAAAGAAAGTAATGTTTAAATTAAAAATAAAAAGTCAAATTTAAATGACTTTTAAGTTAAAAAATAAAAGTAGGGGAGACCTATTTTTGGGTTTTTAATTTATTTTAAGTTATTTTAAATTTATTTTAGTTATTTTTAATCTTGTCAAACACTTCCTAACTTATTTTAAGTCATTTTTTTTTACTTATTTTAAGTTAGTTTTATATTTGCTAAATATTTCCAAAAGTAAAAAACTGACGACCAATTTTTAAGCCAATTAAACACCCTCTTAGTTATGTGATTTCCAATATTTGATAACAATGCTGCACTCCCCACTATGAAATTTCCCACTAAATTGTGGTTATTGTTTGTTTCACCAACAAAAGGGGTGGCAAAGCCATACAAAATGTCAAACATATTATTCCATATATAATCAATGCTCTTCTTGTCTATTGTGACCTTAGTTGTTGATGGACCAGATATGTTGACTTTTATTTTTGTTTCATAATTGAGTTCGGTATTCACATTGAAGTCCGATAAAAAAAACATTTGAATCTAATTAAATTCGTTTTCGCTCCGAAAAGTCCCATATTGGGGTAAAGTGTAAAGCACTCCCTAACAAAGACGACTATATACTCAGGTGCACTCGATGAAGGAGTATTTACCACTCCACCTCAATCCTTGTTGGTCCATATATGTTTTGTCAATGTCTAATTCTTATAGACTGAAAAATAATACTCTTTTTAGTCCATATTAAGTGAAATGTTCGGTCGTGGCACACCTCTTAAGAAAAATATTTTAGGACATAAATAAAATGTTATTTTCTACATACCATCGCCTTTTTGATCATTTCAAACTATTCTCCTAGAAAATATTAAGTAGTGAAGAATCTTGACGGGCAAATACGAAAAAGAAAATTTAAATTTTGAGCAATTCACTTATTCATATTAGACTCGAACGAGTGATATTTACGTTGTCGGTATATATAGTTGCCTTCAGTGGGAGAAATCCATGCGTGGGTGAATATTTGTAGCCAAAATTAAAGGTCAAATATAGTGTCTTAGTGGAACTATGCTTGCATTTTTATCCTTCTTCCACTTACATTACACTAACATAAACTTTAATTTTACTATATAAGGATTTGGCATTTTGGGCATTTGATATTAAGAGGAAAATTACAAGACTAGAGATATGGCCACAAAAACCCAACATTTTGGTCCCTCATCAACATTCATCACTCTATTTTTAGTATTACTCCTCCACATTCATTATGGTACTTCTCCCCTTATATTTATCTATTTGTTTTTTGGCTTAAATTATATACATCCATAGTATAATGAAGTTATCATATATATATATATATATACGTTCTGTTTTAATTTATGTGAAGATGTTACTGAAATTTGGAGTCAGACAATTTATTTTTACTATAATTTTTCAAACTTCGTAGTAAAAAATATTTTACAACATTAGTTACGGTCAACTTTAGTGTTTTGACCCCGTATTCCGAACCTCTTCACATAAATTAGGACACAGAAAGGAAGAGTAACCAGGTTACTTACCATTTATTTCATATTATCAATTAATGTTATTAAATAGATTTACTTATTAAAGTGGCATGAAATTATGTAAATATTCCGAGCTTTTTCTAAAGCTTAATTTTCATTTATATAACTTCAATTTTTATTTTTTTACTTAGAAGTAAAACGACCTTTTTGTCTAAGTATATTTTTTTTTCCTTTTTCTAGTTGTAATTATGAATTATTAACAATATATATGTGGTAATTGTTTTTTTTTTATTTCAGCAAAAAGTGATCTCAAGTTAAATTACTACTCAGAGAGTTGTCCAAGAGCTGAAGAAATCATAAAAGAACAAGTCAACAAGTTGTACCACAAGCATGGGAATACTGCAGTTTCTTGGATCAGAAATCTATTTCATGATTGCATGGTTAAGGTAATATATATTTTTTATACGACTATGTTTGACTGGACGTAAAATTTAAAAGATATTTTAAAAAAAAAAAAGACTTTTAGTGCATATAACAAAAGTACCTTAAGAACTTGTGATCTTTATACATGTCATGTCATTTTTATGGCTAAGTTCATGTTATTGAGGGGTCATTTGATCCGGAATAAGGTTATTCTACGATTGTAATATCACATCGAATATGAAATAAATAGACATACCAAGATATTGGTATAAAATTTGTTTCAATATTATAGCTAATACCAATATCAAACACGGGAAAAATATACGTAATATAATTCAAATAATTTTATATCTAGATTTGTATCCCAAGCCCAATAACCAAACTCCGATTTACCAAATATAGAAATGTGACATTTTTTTCCCGATTATATTAAATGATGAATATTGTTGTTGAAGTCATGTGATGCATCAATACTGTTGGACAAAACAAAGGAACAAACATCAGAGAAGACATCTCAAAGAAACTTTGGGATGAGAAATTTCAAGTATATTGAGACTATCAAAGAGGCTCTTGAGAATGAATGTCCCAATATTGTTTCTTGTGCTGATATTGTTGCTCTTTCTGCTAGGGATGGTATTGTTATGGTAAGTTAAATGTATTTAGCCTCCTCTCATCAACTTCATTTTTCTCTTATAAAATTAAGTATATATATGTGGTTTACATATTAGGAATGACAAATAGGTGGTCTAGATTGAATTTGAACAGATTAAAATTTGAATCAATAAATGAGTCGGTCAGGAAATTACATCGAACGACCTTGAAAATTGGTGATTTTAAAATTTTGACTCCCACTTGCCACATGAGCAATTAAGCATACCTTTAAAGTTCAAAGTCAAACTCTGTCAAACGTGAAGTTTTGCTCATGAGAGAAGCGAGGTAAAAAGTTTAAGACCACCAACTCCTAGGTCATTTTTGTAAACCACCAAGAGTAATTTTGCCCAATTATGTCCAAAAATTAGTTGGGCCAGCTGAAAATAGATTTAACAATGGGTTATAAACTAATTTGTCTGTTTCTTTTTACCAAATTTAATTTGTTCACTTACCCAAAAAAATAAATTAATAGTGAATTTTTTTTCTTCTTCTTTATTTAAGCATAACATCTCAAACCCCAAAGAAAGTTTTTTTTTTTTAATTAGATTTATTGACCATAACTTTTATAATTAACTCATCCAAATTTAAAAGTATTTAACGAATTATATTTTCACGAGCTAATTTTATTCTGCGTGTTTGAAATAGTTAGGAGGGCCACAAATTGAAATAAAAACAGGCAGATGGGACAGCAAAGATAGCTACTTAGCTGAAGTTGAGAGTTTCATTCCAAATCACAATGATTCAATGTCTTTAGTTCTTTCTCGATTCAATTCAATTGGTGTCGATACGCAAGGAACTGTTGCTCTACTTGGTAAACCACCCTCCCTTATATTATTTTTTTCGTCTCAATTTATGTGACACTTTTTGCTTCTCGAGAGTCAGTCTGACTAATCTTTGAAGCAATTGGATTATATATATCAACTTAATGTTCTAAACCTAAAATATTCAAAAACTATACAAAGCATTTCTCATGTTAATACATTACAATTTTACATAATCTAAATTTTGAGAAACGAAAAGTGTCACATAAAATGAGATGACAGAGAAATTGTACGACTAGTATAAGTCAATATAGTTATTATTTTGATTTATTTATTTTTAAAAGAAAAACTCATTTGACTTTTTGAAATATAATAGTGATCGATTGATGATGCAGGAGCGCACACGGTCGGACGAGTTCATTGTGTAAACATAGTACATAGACTCTACCCGATGGTTGACCCGACTCTTGACCCGGACTTTGCAAACTATCTCAAAACCCGATGTCCATCACCACAACCCGACCCGAAAGCAGTTGAATATGCTAGAAATGACCATATAAATCCAATGGTGTGGGACAATTTGTACTACAAAAACATTATGAGCAACAAAGGGTTATTAATTGTGGACCAACAATTAGTGTCTGATCCAACAACTTATCCATTTGTGGTGAAATTTGCTGCTAATAATTCTTATTTTAATGATCAATTTGCTAAATCTTTGATTATTTTGTCGGAAAATAATCCACTTAGTGGTGATCAAGGGGAGATTAGAAAAGTCTGTCGTCATGTCAACAAGTGATTAATTAGTGTTTAATTGTTGGTATGTCAACAACACTACTAATATTAATCAAGTGTACCAAAAATGTGCCTACGTTGTAATGTATGTGCACATAATTGCTAATTTTCTCTTTTTTTCGTGATGTATAATATATCAATATATAAAAGATCTACGATTATGCTTAAAAGATGTCAAATGGAGTTGCGATTGTACTTAATTAAGAGGGATCAAAACGAACGAGTTAATAGATAGACAAACATTAATTAACTCATGTAAACGTTACCTAGTCTCAAATAAGTTCGATCAAGATGGCAAAATATATAATTTATCATAGTCGAATATAATCCAATTCTTACATAATTTTGATGTAATGTCTTTGTTTTGTTTGTTTTCTTATAATTTGTTTACTTACCCAATTTTTTTTCTTTGTTATAATAATGTATAATAATCACATTGAAAAGAATTTCTAATAATGTTCATGAATCTACTTTGATTATATATTTAACTAAAATTTAAGTTGAATTGGACAAGTAAAAATGAATTTCATATTTAGCACATGAGTAGATCATTAACCCATCAAAACTTGAACGATCATATTTTTATGAGCTAATTAATTTACCACTCTTAATTATTCTACCAATAAGGAGCAACTTGCAATATTCTCTCCCCACCATTATTATTTTTTTCCAATCACTAACTAATAACACCATGTGGACAAAATAAGTGAAGGGTGTGAAATATATGTTAATGGACAAAGTTTCTTTACTTTAGATATTTTGTTGGAAAAGAATCAACTTTTATCTTTTCTCTCATTGTGAAAGTAATGTTAAAAATATTGTCTTTCCTTCCCTTTTCCAGTTAGTTTCATATTTTGTTGGTACATATATTATTCACCATTAGACAAACAAAAAGAATGTAACAATATTGATTGGGCCTCCACTTTTAATTTGTCAACCCATTTTTAACTTATGGTCCCCTTCTCAGCATAAAATTAGTTCTCATGTTTGGTCCAATTGACACCATTAGTACTCATTAAGTTAAAACATGAAGTCATATTTTATTTGTTGGAGAACGTCGTTATATTCTTAATGCGAGATTTCCAACACAAATGCTAATTTTTTTCAGAACTCAAAATGAATTTCGAATACCGAGGGAAAAAACAAGAGTCTTGATAGAAATAGCAAGTGATGATGAGTTCACGTGGGAAATAGTAGAGTACTTTTAATGTTAAGTGTCTAGATTCATTTATCTTCTTAATTTAATTATTTTAGGTATGTAGTTTCTTAACTTATTTAGGTATGATTTTATGTAATTACGGCTAAGTTCATAGTGCGTGTAAAATCATTTATTAAATGTAAGTTTAATTAGAAGTGTTTCTTGTCAAATCTAACCTATAAAAGTTTCTCTTGTAATTATGTTGTTATATTAGTGGAACTATATACTTATCCAAGGAGTATTTAATTTTGAAAAATTGTACTATGCATACGAATCATTGACTTCTTATTGCGTTTAATTTAGAGCTTCTTTATATTATGAATCCTATTAACGAAAAATTATGATTCTCTAACGATTTTAAAAATACAGCTTTTTTAGTGATATAAATGTGTTTCAAATCATGTTTATCTCCCTCTTCTATTATTTTTACACTACATGATATTATATAGAATCCACCTAATTAATATTCCAGCAATTCATCGTACCATTAGCTAGTAGATGACAAGCTTATAAAATTAATGATATTATACGAGAAAAGCTAAGAATATAAGAATCTGAATTAATTAGTTCCATTAATGCTTATTAAATTCTTTACGTAAATTGCCAAAAATAATGGAGTAATAACGATTTTTGTCATGATTTTTAAAAAGGATAATGCTAAATTGCCAGAAAATATGGCCAGAATTTGGCCAGAAATTTACAAAAAAATTAATATCTTTTTTATTATAAAATAAACTTTTCTTTTTTCCATTTTTTAGTTAAAAGGTATTAAAGTTAAAAGGGTAAAAATGTTTAAAAAGGTAAAATACCATTCTGGCCAAAATAATTTTTTCTTTAAAAATTAGTTATCTCAAATTATATGTCACTTAATCACTTTAGAAGTTCAAGATACAATTAGTTACTTCTTTTTCATCTATAAGTAAATATTTAATGAAGAAATACTATATTTTAGTTACAAATACAAGTAAAATGATTTTTTTTTAAATTCCTCATAATTAATATTTTTTAAGAGACTTATAAAGAAAGTGATTTTCTTGCACAATGATTAATTTTCTATCATTAAAATCTTTATATGAACAAATAATATGACAGTCATAATGTACATCATTATGATCATCTAACCACGAAGAGATTAAATCAATATCAGAGATCTGACTCTAATTATGACAGATCAATCGTGCTAAAAACTCTTTAAATTTAGTCAATGACATTAATTATCATATTTATTTATCAAATATAATATGGAGTGTAAAACGACTGCATGTGTATTAATCAATTATGTAATTAAACAATTAATTAATGGGAAATTACACATGGTAAGGGATCTTAGACATACTAACTAATATCCAACTCTTTTCTCCTATTTATAATTCCATTTTCTATATTATTTGCTCTCTTTAATTTGGGAAAATCGTGATCTAACAATGGTTATTAAAAATATAAAAACAATAAAAAGGAGCATGTGTAGAGTAAGTAAGAAAACAAACTAATTAACATAGTATTGTTAGCAAGCACCAATCTTAGTAGATTGTAGTTGTTGTTTTTTTTGGTTTTCGCGTGATATTTGATATTTATATTGAGATCCAATTAAATTCGAGTTCACACATTACAATGTTCATTTCTGAAGCGGTACTATCAATAGAACTTTTTTCTTTTTCATAGGCTTAATCCAAAAACTTTTGTTATAGGGCGGAGAAATCCTAATTATCACAAGTCATGTTGGTTTGGTTGATTGTATACGTAGTTAGTATGAACAAATATTATATCATCAACTATATATCATACCAACCAAAACATTGCGTAACTTTTTTCCCATTATTTATCTAAATTATTATTTGTGTTGTCTTGTCAAGGTTGTTGTTCTTCTAATTAATTAATTATTGAAGTGGTTGTTATTTCTCTTTTAGTCTTGTTTCTTAATTATTTTTATTTATTTGATTAATTAATAGAATAGACGTAAGCCTTTAGTACGGATGTTATTAGAATAACAGACATATAAACTCAATTTGAATATGTTAATGTGAAATGAGTTAAACTATACTTTCATCACAAATGCGATGAAATGAATGAGATTTTTTCATCTTTAATCAGTAGTTTCGAATTTCAATTTTGAGAATAATAAATTATAGGAAGCACTTTCTCACTTGATAAATTATGTAAGTGTGAATCTGAATTAGTAAGATAAGTAAGTTTCAAATAGTAAATAAATTAAATAAAAATAGTTAAAGTGTTAAACTATAAAATTAATAGCGACCAAGTAACAAGAAGAATTCAAAGCACTTTAACTGGTGGAAAAAAAGAATATTATCTAGAATGCTCTCTAGGATGATACTTGCAATACATTTTTTATAATTCCACGTCGATATAGTCAAAGAAATAGAGATAACAAAATCATTATTGTCGATTTGAGTTCGAAGTTTAAATGTGTTCAGTCAAATATTATAATAATATTTAAAATTATATTTTTATCAATAATCGACATATTAAAAAATATGAATGGCCCTATAATTATAAATACATAAGGTAAGTATAAAGTCTATAAACAATATGTGAATATTTTTTTTTTCTTTTTTAAGTCATGAAATAGATTAATAAATGCAGTCACAAGTATAAAACTATCTTCTACAAGATTCAGTCATGTGGTGCATTTTTTTTTCCTTTTTTGCTTGCTTTTGTTGCTCCAATTTTCACTACAAGCATCTTCCTAAAGAACTTTCTCACATCTCAATGAACTTTTCTATAAATTAATTTATGTGATACAGTTAAAATTTCAAATTTACCGCTAAAAGTTGGTAATATTATCCATTGTATATCTTACCCCACCTTTTAGGGAGAGATCCGTTTTGAACACATGTTGTATCATTACTTTTAGGTTTCTTGCTAGAATAGCAAAGGCATTTATGAAACTTATCTAGACCTTATTTGATTGAATATAAAATTTAGAAAAAAATTATATATTTTTATGTAATTATAAATCATATTATTATAAATAAAATAAAATAAAAATTGATTATTCATTCTGAGGCATGATAACTCAGGAAATTACAGCGAATGAGCTTACTAATGGATATTATTGAATTTTTCATTCCCATTGGTCTCATCATCAATGTCCTTTTCAAGATCAAAAGTCAAAACTTATTGAATATAATTTTATATCGACTGAACACTAAAGGTCAAAAGTTCAAGATGAGTAGTTACCTACAATGTTATTATTCTTATAAATCCCCCTCAATTTTGGGTAAATACAATTTTAAAATAACAGTTTATTTGAATTAAGTACTTTTAATGTGGAGTATAATTTTATGCGCAAGAAATCACGAAAAGTGGCAATAATATGAACTCCTATATATATATATATATCAAACACCATACTTCTCAAGCAACGCCTTAAACAATTTATTACAAAACTGAGAACCTCCATCTCTTATGATTGTCCTAGGTGTCCCAAATCTGGAAAATATTTTTTTTTCAGGAATGTGGTGACACTTTTCTCCTCATTTTTTGAAAGCGCAACTGCTTCCGCCCATTTCGATACATAGTCAACCGCAACAAGATTGTTTTTCATCCCATTCAAACTCACAAAAGGACCCATGAAATAAAGACCCCAAACATCAAAAGGCTCAATCACCAGTATTGGGTTCATCGGTAGTTCATGCCTTTTTGAAATTCCTCCTTCATGTTGGCATTGGTCACAAGATTTGGCGAAATCATGAGCATCTTGGTGGATGGTAGGCCAGTAATACCCACACTGCAAAAAATAAATAAATAAATATATATATATATATAGTTCAATACTAAAAATAGGTTGAACCCATAAGCAGGTGTGGAGCAAGTAAGGGCTGAGGGTAGATATTGAACCCTCTTTGATCTCTTTGTATGTTTGCTCTTTATACTTCGAATCTCTTTACTGAAAATCTTAACTCTAACATTGTCCATAAAAGCTAATATCATGAATCTATCTCTTGTAAAGCCTTTAATAGAAAAAATGGCATCATATATAATAAAAAAAATATCGAGAGTTCAAACTTAAACCTTTGTCAAATAGATATAGATTCACGTAAGGAGTTAATAAAAAGAATTGTAGTTCACTCATTTGCAGGCGAACTATCTTTAAAGTGTGTGGAATATTATTTTAAATTGATTTGGAGTTAACGGGGATGACAATGTTAATAATAGTAGTTATAGACAGTTCGTTTTGATGTGTGTTTTTAGAGATGATCTCTTTTGATGTTTATGATTAAAAAAGTGTTTGTTTTGATGCCGAACGGTGAGAAGTTTATCCATGTGTGTTGGTGGTGAAAACCATATTAAATGCCCAATGTTTTATCCTAGCTGGTTACCAACTGCCATGCCCTGTTAAGCCTTCTCCTTCCCTACAATCATTATATATTATCCTCTTAATCACACTTCACTACAAAACAAAACATGATTGGGAGTTGGGACCTCTTCTAGTCTAGTTAAAAGAGAATAGCAAAAGGTATCTTCACTTTATTATCATAGAAAGTTTTCTACCGTTGTACCCAATAATACGTGTTTCATTTGGATTCTCTGCTTCATTCCCACCCCTCACTCTTCACCCCCTGTTTCCAGCTTTCTTTAAAAAAAAATCACTATTTTCTAAGCTCAAAAAATAGCTAAAAATCAAATCTTTGTGCAATTTGATCTTCATTGTGTGATGGGGTTTTGCTAAAATCTACCAATGAAGTCAAATCTTGAAGAAATTTCCAGCAACATTCCTGTAAAAGTCATCCTGTTGTAGTGTTGTTCTCTCCTGTCTACTTTCTTGCATTTTCACTGTTTCTAAGATAAAAAAAATAGCTAAAAATCAAATCTTTGTGTAATTTGATCTTCATTGTGTAATGGGGTTTTGCTAAAATCTAGCAATGAAGTCAATTCTTGAAGAAATTTCCTTCTTTAAAAGTCATCATGTTGTAGTGTTGTTCTCTCCTTAATCCTCACTCGACTGTGTCAGTTTTCTACTTTTTTGCATTGTAACTGTTTCTAAGCCCCCAAAAAAAAAACTTACCCTTTTTGTATCTTCACCAAATTCTTGTGATTTGGTGTGAAAAATCTTACCTTTTGTACACTTGGATCTTCATTCTCTGATGGGTTTTGCTAGAATCTAGCAATGACATCAAATCTTGAAAAAAAAATCAGGGACTTTCTTGTATGGTTCATCTTATTGTTCTGTTTCTGTAGTATTAGTTCAACATTTGGTAAAACTGATTTCGATTTTGAAAATTTAACACTGAGTAGTTTAAAACTTCTTGGTGATGCACACTTGAGTAACAACATTGTAAGGTTGACAGGTGATCTTGCTGTACCAAATTCCGGTGCCGGAAAAGTTCTCTATTCAAAACCAGTAAGATTCCGGCAACCGGGGTTTGATTTTCCGGCGAGTTTCTCGACATTCTTTACATTTTCCGTTACTAATCTGAACCCATCATCGATTGGTGGTGGTCTTGCTTTTGTGCTTACGCCGGGTGATGAGTTAGTAGGTGATGCTGGTGGGTATATGGGAATCTTGGATGCTAAAGGGACACAAATTGGTACAATTGCTGTGGAATTTGACACCCTCATGGATGTTGAATTCAAAGATATTAATGGTAATCATGTTGGTTTGGATCTAAATTCAATGATTTCAACTGAAATTGGTAATTTGGATTCCATTGATATTGATCTCAAAAGTGGTGATTTGGTTAATTGTTGGATTGAATATTCTGGTTCTAATGGAGAGATGGATATATTTGTGTCATATAGTAATCTTAAGCCAAAAGAATCATTTTTATCAGTTAACATCAATCTTGCTGAGTATGTAAATGATTTCATGTTTGTGGGGTTTTCTGGTTCAACTCAAGGGAGTACTGAGATTCATAATATTGTGTGGTGGAGTTTCAGTTCATCATTTGATGCAACTCCTAACTCGGGGGCTGTGGTGGCTCAGCCACCACCGCCAACGACTAGTTTGATGAACCCAACGGCAGATTCTGTCTCATTGCCACCACCTTCTATGGCTCCATCAGAGTCTAATAGTAGCACAGGTGTATTGCAAGAAAAGAGTAGTAGGAAATGTCATAGCAATTTTTGTAGACAAGGTCCTGGAGCTGTTGTTGGTGTGGTGACTGCTGGTGCATTTTTTCTTGCATTTGCTACATTGGTACTTATTTGGTTATACTCCAAAAGATTCAAGAGAGTGAAAAATTCTGAGATTGTGGCATCTGATATCATCAAAATGCCTAAGGAGTTCAGCTATAAAGAGCTTAAATTGGCCACGAAAGGTTTCATCCCAACGAGAATTATAGGCCGTGGTGCATTTGGGACTGTTTACAAGGGCATTTTATCGGATACTGGTGGTGTTGTGGCAGTGAAGAGATGTAGTCATAATGGACAAGGGAAAGCAGAGTTCTTATCAGAATTATCTATAATTGGAACCCTTAGGCATAGAAATCTTGTTAGGCTTCAAGGATGGTGTCATGAGAAAGGTGAAATTTTGTTGGTTTACGATCTTATGCCTAATGGGAGTCTTGATAAGGTACTATTTGAATCAAGAATGGTTCTTTCATGGTCACATAGGCGAAAAATCTTGATAGGTGTTGCTTCTGCCTTGGCATATTTGCATCAAGAATGTGAAAACCAGGTGATTCATAGGGACATTAAGAGTAGTAACATCATGTTGGATGAAGGGTTTAATGCAAGATTAGGAGATTTTGGATTAGCAAGGCAAGTTGAGCATGACAAGTCCCCCGATGCAACGGTAGCAGCCGGGACAATGGGCTACTTGGCTCCAGAGTACTTGTTAACAGGAAGGGCAACCGAAAAAACTGATGTTTTCAGCTATGGAGCAGTGGTTCTTGAAGTGGCTAGTGGAAGGAGGCCAATTGAGAGGGAAACAACTAAAGTTGAGAAAGTTAGAGTGAATAGCAACTTGGTTGAATGGGTGTGGGGGGTGCATAGAGAAGGGAATTTACTAAATGCAGCTGATTCAAGACTTTGTGGTGAGTTTGATGAACAAGAAATGAGAAGGGTTCTAATGATTGGGCTAGCTTGTTCACATCCCGACCCTACGGCTAGACCAACAATGAGAAGTGTAGTCCAAATGCTGGAAGGTGAATCTGAAATCCCACTTGTCCCAAGAACTAGACCATCTATGAGTTTCAGCACATCACATCTTCTAATGAGTTTGCAAGATAGTGTTTCTGACTTGAATGGTTTGATCACACTTTCCCTTTCATCATCCGAAAGCAGCTTCACCGGTGGTCGCAATGGCAATGGCATGGAGTTGGTCTAAATGCAAGACTAGAAAAGACTTGACTTTTCGAGTTAATGCACCCATAAGAGCCCAACAATCCCATATATGGGGCCACCATCAAGGCGGAACAGACACAATGACTACTCTGATTGGGCGTGGACAAGGAAAAAGTAGCATCTTTTTTGGTTTTGTTCATAAATTCATTAATTTTATTCATAATATATATGTACCAAATAAGCTTTAAGATTTAGTAATGTAATTTTCTCCTTTTGCTTTCATATACTATAAGTCCATTGAGTGCAAAATTAGAGATGTTTAGTTGGGAAAAATAAATAAATATATGAAGTCCTTTTCTTGATTTTGGTTTGGTGGATTGTCTTTGTAATGAGGTGACTAGGTTCTTTTTGAAGTTATCTTTTAGTCAAAAGGCTTCATGAGAGTTTGAGTAGAGGTTTGGTAAAGTGTGAATAAGTGTTGTTTAGTGTGACAACCACCAAAAGAAAGGCATATTTAGTGGTAGATTTTAGTACTTCTTTAGTATTATTGGCTTCTAAAGAAAAGAATTTTCCTCTTTTAATGTCCTTAATGGATAAAATTTCCCTATTAATAGTTACCACTGCTAGAAATGTTTATTTCTTTGTTAAAATAATCCAATAATTTATCCCGGGATATTATCTCTTATCTCACAATTGCTAAAACGCATCCCGCTTGATATACTTTGGTTGTTGGTTAGTAAGTGAACGATTCGAGTATTAAAATCAACATAGTTAGTATCATGATTCATGTTTGGTACGTATTTTAATTGTTATGTAAATAATTCAGCACGTACACTAAGTATAGTGTTTTGGTTATTAGTTTGTAGTTCCATTTTACTAAAACATGTAGATAGAATATCATGTATTTTATTTCACGTGGAAGATGGGAGAGATAAATTTTGAAATTATTATCTTAAAATTTTAAACTCGAAATAGTTCGCAAACCAAACGGCCTGAGCAAAGGACAACTTTTTTGTTTTATTTTTCTTTTTTATTTCCTTGAGTTTTAAATTAAGGGTGTGTTTGATATGAAGGAAAATATTTTTCGGAAAATGTTTGGTGGGATTAAATGTTTTCCAAATCAACTCATTTTCCTCAAATTTAAGGAAAATGACTTTCCTTCAAAATTTAAGGAAAACATTTTCCAAAACTCTCTTCCGGGGGGGGGGGGGGGGGGGGTG
>JAJOOO010025874.1:0-10808 GCA_029582685.1 Solanum piurae | reverse complement strand
AATTTTTGATATATTAGGTTTCCTTTTACTGCACTTATTATGCTTTTTTCTATAGGTTCTACTATCCTATCGTCTGCTAGATATATTTCTATAGGTGTGTCTATTCCTTCCCTAAAACATGCTTTTATTAATATCTCCGTTCCTCCTAGGTGTACATATTTTATTGGGTCTTTAGCTTTAATTTCTTGTATTTCTTTATTTATTATCCGTTTATTTATTATTGGTATTTTTACCTTTCCTTTGGTATACTTACAATCTATTATGTGCTCTTTTTGACTTACAACGTAATATTCTTCCTTTTGTCTTTTAAATAAATTCTTTATTATTGGTACCTTAAATATTTTTTCTACGCTTAGGTCTAATTCTTTTCCTTTTATTTCTTCAAATATATTAGTATCAAATATAATTTTTTGTTCTGAAGATTCTTCATTGAATTCATTCTCGGATAATTCATATATACTACCATCACTTTATGGCTCATAATCTATGTATTCTATTTGTATATATTCTTCATTATCTATTATCACTTCGGATATTTGTTTTTTCTTGGGATTTTTAGGTAGTTTACAATCTTTAGCTATGTGTCCTAGTTTTCCGCAATTATAACACGTACATTCGGTTAGTTTCTTCTTTGGTTTATATGGTCTTTTAGTTTTATAATTTCTTATGTAGTACCTTCTTCTAGGTTTTTTATATTTTTTTGTTTTAGGTATTTCTTTCTGTAGTAGTTATCGATACATCCAAATTGGGGTGCTACCTTATCTTTACAACATGACAAGTTTTTTATTATTATTTTTTTCATTTTCATTTCTTCCCTATATTTTTCACATATTTCTGAATACCATTTTTGTAAGAATGTTATTCTTGCTCCTAAAGTATCTTGTAGTCCTGCTTCATTCCAGTCTTTTATTATCTTTGAACTAAAAGGCTCTGGTAATTTTGTGAAGTATAATTTTCTTATTTCTTTTCCTTCTTCTGTACTATATGTTCCTTTGTAATAATATTCTCTAAATACACATGTATACTCTTCTATATAACACATGTCGCATATTGCTAATTTTAACATTAAATTTCTATTTAACTGTTTTTCTTTATTTTGTTCTTCTGTTTCTGTGGTTGTACTTCTGAATTCATTTCTTATAGCTATTTCGTATTTATTTAGTATGTCAATTGGCGTTGTTACTATTTCACCATCTATTCTCTTATTATTTTTTAATGTTTTTATACTTTCTTCTGTTAGGTTTTGTAACCATAGTTTTACCGTTCCTATAAGTGTTTTTTCTATGTATCCTGGTACTTCTGACATTCCTATTTTATTATCTATTATTTGTTTTGATATATACCCTATCCATAGTTGGATTGTTTTATTTATATCTGGTACGCAATCTAGATCTAAGAAATTATTTTGTGTAGTTGTTGGAGTTGGTGTCCATTTCTTATTTAACCTTTTATTCCATATACTATCGTCTCTATCAGATTGTTCATAATTAACTGTATAATAAATTGGATTTAATTTTTTGGATTTTTGACTTCTGATGTACTTGCTTTTACATCTTCATCTTCATTAATATCTCCAGTATTTATTTCTGTAAATTTTTGTGCTATATCTTGTTCTTCAATAGTTGTTAAGATTTCTGTATATGTTTCGCTTATGTCAGAACCTTGTTCTAATTGATCTTCATTTATATCATCAATTCTTAATTCTGGTTCATTTTAATCTAGTCTTTTAGGGTCTTCTATTTCTTGTAATTTTTCCTTAAATATTTCTATTTCGTCTTTCAGTTTTGTTTCTAATTCTTTTTCTTTTTGTTTAATTATATATAGTTCTTTTAGTGTAGTTAACTCTTTTTCTAATTCAATTATCTTAGCATTTTTTGTTTCTTCTATTTGTTGTATTTCTCATTTTTCTTGTTGTTTTATTATTTCTATTTAATTTTTTCTGTTAAGAGAACTAACTATGATATATTCAAATTCCAGAGAAATTAAGGAGGCAGATATGGAGGAAATACGACAATGGATATTAAGCTTATTAAAACCAGAACAACAGCCAACTACAAGAGCAATACAATTTTTTTTTATTTCACCAGAGATAATGACAAGATATTGCAAGACTATTGGACATAGATATCCAGATCATCAATGCTCAAAGTGCTATGGAGAAGATAATGTAATTCCAGATGTTCAACTAGAATGAAGAAAGCAAGCAATGACAAGATAAAAAGCAGAAATGACACCCGACAAGATAAAAAGAAAAAGCAACATCAAAAGATGTAAAATAATTAAAGTTGTTTGACTTATTGTAAATTATTGTGGACAGATGTAAAGTAATAATAGTATATAGACAGATGTAAAGTAAGAATAGTATAGACTAGGAAAATTTTACACGTCTCTTCTAGTATAAATAGGAAGCCATTAGGCACATCTAAGGCAAGACTTTCTCGACGGAAAGCAAGCCTCTTTGTAAACAAAAATATTCAATAAAATATCAAGTTTCTAAGCTAAATTATGGAGCAAAATATACCAGACATCACAAAAGAACAGGTACGTCTATTTATGATGCATAGGTAAATCTATTAGTTCCTAAATATCATAAGGCATGATTAAATAGGTATATATTAGTTATTCTATATTAGAATTATTTAAAGAATGTTTTCTAGTTTGTTAACATGAAGAAAGAAGGAAAAACTTCTAGAACTATGCCATCCTAAAGTTGAAACCATAGGCAAGGAAGCCGTGAGGGGAGTAAACAGAGTTGAGGCGCTGTTTAGGAAGAGAGTACCTTTGAAAGTACGATGTTAATAGTGACAGTGAAACATGATTGAAAATAATCTAGTTTATAGTAATCTAATATGAATAATATTCAATTATGCATATGATATGAGGGAATTATTGATTAAACAACAGAATAACATGACTACTTATCTACATGATGAAATGATACTGAATTATAAGATACTGATTTTATATACTCTCAAAAATATAAAAATTATTGAACTAAGAAGAATAATATGGGAAAAGATATTTGACTATGAAGAAGATGAACTAGCAACTCAAACATGGTATGAGATAGATTACATGAAATATATACAGACCTAGAACGAATTAATATTAGCGACCTAGAATTAGAATATTCAGACTAATGATAAATTACGAACAATATTGGCAAGAAACTATTGAAAACATAACCTTATTAGGAAATCTAATAAAAGAAAATATAGAAACATATCAAAGAACCCAAGATATACAATATATAGAATATAGTCTAGAAAATATAAAAGAAATTATTAGACTAATACCTTTAAGAAAAGAGTATTATGACAAAATAATCAATGTTTGAAATAAGTACGGACCCCCCCCCCCCCAAATAATCAAAACCCAAATAGAATTTCTAGTTTATAGTAATCTAATATGAATAATATTCAATTATGCATATGATATGAGAGAATTATTGATTAAACAGCAGAATAACATGACTACTTATCTACCTGATGAAATGATACTGAATTATAAGATACTGATTTTATATACTCTCAAAAATATAAAAATTATTGAACTAAGAAGAATAATATGGGAAAAGATATTTGACTATGAAGAAGATGAAATAGCAACTCAAACATGGTGTGAGATAGAATTACATGAAATATATACAGACCTAGAACGAATTAATATTAGTGACCTAGAATTAAAATATTCAGACTAATGATAAATTACGAACAATATTGGCAAGAAACTATTGAAAACATAACCTTATTAGGAATCTAATAAAAGAAAATATAGAAGCATTTCAAAGAACCAAGATATACAATATATAGAATATATTCTAGAAAATATAAAATAAATTATTAGACTAATACCTTTAAGAAGGCCAAGGGTTGGGGTCCTCCTCGGGGACCCTTAGGGTGCTCTCGGGGAGTCGTACCCGAACGTTTTGACCCTAAAAACATTTATTAAGACACTAGGGTCACCTCCACTGATTTTAGACTCCAAACAACAAATAAAAATATGAACAACATACTAGAACACACCAACACGTAAAAGACTAGTTTCCGAATGTCTTGGTCGTCCCTTGACGTTGTACTTCCAAACTCTTTTAAACTGACTAAAAAGGCTATTCTTCATTATTTTAACAAGTTATTAATGCATAAAACCCATGTGAGGCTCTACTTTATCCTACTTCATTTTTGAGGGGTGTTACAATATCCCCCACTTGGGAACATTCGACCTCAAATGCCACTTCAAACATTATAGAGTAAAGACTCTAGGACTAGCAGCCCACAACAAGCATGTAATAACATTTCTACAACACACATCAAGGAGGAAACATCAACTCCACATAAAAGCATTACAACAAGACTTTCATGCAATTCAAGGAAGTAGGAATAACATCTACCACTCAATATGTACAAAACTTTACCATTTCTCATTTCTTTGGAGGAACTTCCTTCTCCATAGCACATCATGTAAATTCTCTCAAAAGCACAATTACGCAACATTAAGAACACATTACGGCATGCTCAACTAGTCATCTCATAAATCAATTTAAGCAACTTATCATAAACAAAAGCTCATCATTTCATATCATATAAGGAGGAACTACCTTCTCCATACTTCATCATTTTCATTTCCAACATGGAGGAACTACCTTCTCCAATGTTTGGACATACTCATCATTTCATTATAAGGCCCGATATGCAATAACTTTCAAAGCACACATAGGCATGATCAACATTTCAACTCATGAGGCAAATAAGCAAATCATACTAAATGCACAATAATCATGAGAAATATAGATCAACTACTAACCTTATCAATTAATCATAATGTCATTAAGAGGATGCATAACATAATATCCTCTAGGATATGAATAACATAAGGAGATCATGCAACTCATAATCATATGCAAGACTCCAAAACATGAACAAGCTACTAGGAACTCTTGGTTTCAAGCTTGAATAAGAATAGAAGGAAAAGATAAGGATATCGACAACCTTACTACTCAACTCATCATCCCCCACTTAGGGTAAACCATCTAGGAGCACATTATCCCCCACTTAGGGTGAGCCAAATCAACTCTTCACCACCTCATACCCTTAAATTCTAAGGTCGGAGCAGGTAAAGACTAAACCTTCAGAGTCCTTTCATAAAATGATTCTACACTATTGAGGGTCTTACCTCTATCCTCCAAGAAAGGAGTTTACTCACTGAACATCATTTGGTACCACCTAAGCACCACTACTCATAATTTTTTTTTATCCTCTCACAATTTCCTTGCTAGGTAGTCACACCATCTTCCCCTCTTAGGAGCAAGCCTACACGAGGACTTCAATCTATCACAAGGGCAACTAAAAAGCATTAACCACAAAAAGCAACTTCCCAATATGATACGTCAAATCTCATAAGTCACACATAGCCATAATTGGCATCACAACACAATCTTCCAAAAATTACTTTCACATAATTTCATCTAGTCATAAACCATAATAAGCATCAAAACTCACCTTTTACTCCCTCAATCCTTGAAACATCACCCCTTCCAATTAAACACATCTAGTAGACAACCGCACAAGGGAATAAAGAGAGAGAGATCATATGGAGTTAATCTCTATGTCACGACACAAGAGTAATGAAGAAAGTAAAACTTTTATCGTCCTATAGCCTCTAGCTCATAGATGTGTTGCGACTCACACCGATGAACAAGACTCTACTAGACGTGGATTTCGAGACTTTGAACCTAAAAGTAATCTTTAAAACCTTAGGCTCTGATACCAAGTTTGTAACGATCCGAGAGCACCCCTTAGCCGTTACATGCGTATTCGACCTCTCGGAGGCCTTATACGAGCCTTAGCATTCATTCATCGCATAGATCATAAAAATCACTAAGAATTTAAAACTTTTATTAAATGAAACCATAAGACTTCAATAGTCATCAACATTTGAAAACATCAATACGCAAGCGGAACTACTATGTCTCTTTAGCCAATCTTAGACAAGAACTTAAAACGTACTAAGGGACACTCCCCTTTACAAATGGAATGAAAATTAAGTGTCTATTACAATGACTAAGAAACTTCTAAACATAGTCCTCGAATCTTGAGGACATACCAAGACTTGGAAGAGTGAAGCAATCCAAACAACTCGAAAGCACAATCTCCTCCTAGTTACCACAATTTCACAGCCGATTTTCTCCTTTTTTTCAGGGCTCAGCACATTGGAACAAAAGACGAATATGCGATCTGTTGGCGATTCGCCAAATGGGTTCGTCGATTCGCAGATCCTCGTTTCTTCGTTCTTTCGGCTTTCTTGTACAAATAGGTTTATCCCTAAAACTAGCAATTAAAGATTTTAGTTGCTAGGAAATAAAGAAAATTAGTGACATGGCTTAAAAACTTCGACCTGAACTTATAGACAGATTATCTCATGAATTATGTTAATATCATCTTAGCACTCAACAACTAATTTGTGGTCGTTTCTAACAAGTTACCTGTTTACACACTCAAATTTATCTTTCTTCTAAGAAATGGATTACATAAAGTAGTTTGCAGTGAGGGGTACGACCATTAATTTAGCTGAACACTTGGTATGATATACCTTTTCTATTACTCTATAATTATAGGAAATATTTATAAACATTCGGCTATTTGTTTATAATGTTATAACCAGTCAATTTATCAAAATCCATATTCAAATTTCCACAGTTTTCTAAATCTTGTGCAAATTAAAAGTGCCATGGCAAACCATACCTTTTGGTAAACCTCTTCCTGCCAATCAACTCCATTTGAATTATCCGTCTGAACTGTAGAATGAAAAGGTGCAATAAGTAAAGCAAAAACTGAGGATAACACAAATATTAAAGAATTTCATTGCTTACGTCATTAAATTTTTAGGAAAATTTTGCGACAATGTTTCATATTTCAGGCATATTAATACCTTTTTATTAATGACCGTTGTGTCCGAGCACCTCCCAACAACAATAAGTACTAGGTAGCTTTGTCCATTAAGGCTATAAAAGATGGGACGAATCACCTAGTGCTTTTTAGTCTATGAATTCAGCTAGTGTTTTTTTTCTCCGGTGGGATTCGTACCTCAGACCTCATGGTTGTCAACCACTTCATTGACTACTATGCCAGATCCTTACGACCAAATGTACTTGTTAAACAAAGTTAAGTAATTTCCACTCTTATTGGGTAATTTATAATATATCCATACTTCTATCTTTTAATCTTTGCTAATATAAAGTATGAATCTCCAAAAAAATATTTGAATGGTAATATATTAATACTTCTATCATTTAATCTATGATATTATAAAGTAAGAACCTCCAACACAAAATTTGATTACCATTCATAAGTGCAACTGTGTTGGATAATATTGTTATTAGAATTAATGATTATACTTCTTTTGAGCCAAGAGTCTCTCTATGACTCACTAGTAAGGATAACTAATCGATATTATAGTGTTATTATAATTGGATAGCAATCATGGATAACAATACTGGGAGGATAATTAATATGTGATATGTAATGATCTTACTTAGTATAGCTTAATTCGAAGCTGAATTACCGAAGGACAGTAACTACTTTGGCAAATAAGGACGAAGATTAAATCCCAATTAATGAGGAACAAGGGTCACGATCTCGCCACATTATTTTAAGGTTGTTATAAACTGCACAAGGAGAGAGATTGCAACAAAGAATTTCTGGTAAATCAATTTCTCCCTCATTTCTCTTCTCTTCTATTCTCTTCTTCTATAATTCTAATATTCTCCATTTCTTATATTTGCAAATTAGAGATTTTCCATGGATACCTCCTCATTCCCACTATCTTAGGTTTAATTAGTATTCAATTTCGTTGTATTAGACATCCATTTTTCTGTTTATATGAATCATAAAAAATTGTCTCAAAAAAACTAAATTGATTTACTATTGAAATTGCAATTTACAATCAGATCCTAATTGGGATCCCGATAGGATAACTTGTCCCAACCAGAACACACACTTACTACTACCTTCAGGTTCTCATAAAGTAAACCCCACTCTAGGATGATAACCCACAAACCACACCATAAAAATAAATACGACTAAACAATTTTCATAGTAGTAGTGTAAAATCATTGACCAAACAAAAGAAAAAAAACAAGTACAAGTAAAGATCGAAAAAAAGGAAGGAAAATCACTACCATGAGCATTATTTTTATCAATATAAATATCCATCCTGACCAACCTTTTGACACTTAACCTAAGCCCTAGTATATATATTTATACTAGTTTTGTGACACGTGCATTGCACGTGATTACCAATTTCAAAAATATATGGTATAGTAAATAGTATTGCTTATTTAAGCGAATATTTGAATAATAAGTTTAACAAAAAATAATATTGCAGTTTATTTGTGAATGTTCAATGTGATCGTCATATATATCTCTTATTCACGCCAACCTATAAAGATGGTCAATGAAAAAATTATTAGTTAAATGCAGTAATGTATATATTCACTTTAATTAGATGAGGTTCAATCATGTAATTAGTCTTATCTCACTAATATTACCTTATAGACAATATTTTGTTTGTATTTTTTTGTCATCTAACCAGATGTGATTTGCATGTGTATTCCACGTTAAATTGTTTAGATGTCATATGCACATGTTGAGAGAACAACTATGTTTTATATATTCACATATTTTCACATTTGTTGTGAGTATTGTTTTTAAAAAAAACTTGCAACATTTTAAAATAATATATTTTGAAGATAGAAGATCTTGTTAACTTGATAATATATTTGTGACATATATAATACTTTAATTTAAATACAAATACTTATCCAAATATAAATATATACTTTCATTGATGAAAATATTTATCTCATAAAATTAACTATTAAATAAATAATAAAAATTAAACTAATACAAACTTCAACTTGCATTATTACAAGTCATATGAACTTTTGTTCGTCTAAAATACTTAAATATTAAGAAATAGTAAATAAGTAAAACAAAGGGCAATCTTTATTTAGTAATAACTATTTTGAAGCAAACTTCCTGAGAGTCTAAATCACATAAGTAGCATTGATAAATAAAGTCATTCTTCTGTCTTGAGCATCAAAAACAAATCGTGACAATTCTCTAAATTTTGGATAAGATATTCAGAAGCATATATCTACATCACAAGAGAAATTGTTAATGAAAACAAATGAATTTAGACTACATCATGTTAACTTCATACATTGGAACATTACATTACTAATGTATCTATTAAGAAAAAAATTAATTATTATATCATCAAAATTATTTTCCTCAATTACTCGAGATTATGGAATATACCCTCTTAGGATAGAACGACTTACTTCATTAGAATAGTGGTACCCATATTCCGCTAAACTTTGAACTCACTCAACAACAATATATCACACAATTTTTTTTAAATGCAAAACGAAGAAGAGTAAAAGATTAAGAAAATTGTGGTTGAAAAATTAGAGGAAGCCCCTCTATATATAGTCAATAAAGGGTAGTATGAACAAATATTTTTTATGTCTTATCTGAAAAGTCATGACCTTTTCGAGAAGTCACAACCCTTTGGAAAAGTGACAACTTGTTAAAAAAGTCACAACTTATAGAAAAAGTCACAACTATTTGGAAAAGTCACAGCTCATCAAAAAATCACAACCGTTCCAGAAAAGTCACAACTCATCAAAAAATTCACAACCTAAGTTAGGGATATTATAGTAATTTAACATTCAAGTTAGGAGTTCATGCTTTTAAGGTAACTAGTTTTTCGACACGTGTGTTGAACATGATTACCAGCTCAGAAAATATATGTTATAGTTAATAATATTGCTTATTTAAGTGAAGATTTGAATAATAAACTTTGCACAAAATAATATTGTAGATTCTTTTGTGAATGTTCAATGTGAATCGTCATATATATCTCTTATTCACACGAATCTATGAAGATGGTCAATGAAAAATTGTATTAGTTAAATGCAATAATGCATATATTTATTTCAATTTGATGAGGTTCAATCATGTAATTAGTCGTATCTCAGTAATATTACCTTATAGACGATATTTGTTGTGTATTTTTCTTGTAATCTAACCAGATGTGCTTGGCATGTGTATTCCACGTTAAACTATTTAGATGTCATATAAACATAAGAAGAGAACAACTACATTTTTTTTACAACTAATATTTGTATATTAATTTTTATTTTATAAGTTATAACATAATAAATGACGTTCTTGTTGTTAGTTCTCATATTTGACTTCTCGATTGACTGTATACATAAACCAAAGATAGTTATTTGACTGTCCATAATTAACTGAGAAAGGTTTCCTTTGTTTTACCAAAAAAATAAAAATAAAAATTAAACAATATATTATATATGTGAAATCATATATATAATCACATGTTTATCTTACACCCAACAAATATGTAGTTCATGTTCTTGTAAACGACTTTCAATTTATTCTATCAAACATGATTCATCTCAGGAAAAATAACAACATCGTGTTATCACATAAATACGGGCGGTGTAATAATATGAAAAATTATTGGTCAAAAGGTAATACAAGAAAAGATGAAAGATAGAAATAATTAATGCAATTACTATGAGAATTCATAATATTATAACTAAAGAATGTTAAAGAGTGTGAATACCGTTTGCAATAATTAGTAATAACTAAGATAATTTATAATGTTATAACTAAATGATTAATGTGCAATAGATGTATTTCTAATAAATTTTGATACGTACATAAATAAATAGGACTGTTTATTAATGTTACTATTTTTTCTTATAGTTATTAGATTTTAAT